>JAYMFT010401026.1:0-18923 GCA_038088735.1 Panulirus argus | reverse complement strand
AAAAAATGCTTAAGGTACTCCATTTGACTGAGAAGGTTTTACCCTATGTGTGGTATAATAATTCTTTTAAAGTTTTGGAATGTTTCCCCTTGATCATTCAAACATGAAAGACACCTCATCAAGCACAGCAGAGTAAGTCTATTTCTTTTTTCATTGGCCAAATGAACCAAACTTCCTCCTTGGCCTTGTAAACACGTCAAAATAAATTACGAGTGCCATAAAAAATGCTTAAGGTACTCCATTTGACTGAGAAGGTTTTACCCTATGTGTGGTATAATAATTCTTTTAAAGTTTTGTAAAACTGAATAACAACAAATAAAACCACTTTAAGAAGTTCTGGGCATATTAGACTATCTTCTGTAATATTCCTTTTTATGGAAAAACATTTTTCTACGTACCATCAATTTGGGTATATAAATTCTCCAATAGATCTAAAACTGATTGGGCTTCTAGATTGATTTTTGCTGTAGGTGGGTAAGTTTCTCTTGCTATTACCTCCAACTGTTCTGCCTGTGGTAAAAAAATATCGATAAAAATCAATCATACGCAAAACAATATATCTACATTTAAGTGATAATCAAATTCTAAGCAAAAATAACAATCTCTGATATTCTAAAAACAACTGATATTCAAACAATAATCACTTAGATTGTTTCAACTAACTCTTGAAAATCACTAACTTTGGTTAAAGAAGAGGCATCAATATTGAAACTAAAGATCACTTAACCAATTCACAAAGCAGTCAGCAACACACATCTGTTCCCATTTTCTTTATGCCAATGGAAGAAACTGGAAATCTCAGACAAACATCTCTCTACAACATTGACTGGAAGGCCTGGTCAAACCTGTCACTACAGGTCATCATTCAGCTGAAATGTTGTATTTCAGCAGAAGCTACTTCATAATCAAAAAGCAAATGGATAATCAATTGCATGATTTGCAAATGAAACTTTCTTCCTATTCACTAAAAACAGGTAATTATCTACAAGGTAATTTCATACACACACACACACACAGTAGGAAATAAGCTACGGGAATCTGCATGTGAAAAAGACTTAGGCGCTGACACCATCCCTAACCTATTGCCAAAGTCCCACATTAGGAAAATAGTTTTAAGGACACAAACTGTCTGCTGGCAAATATCAGAAGAGCTTTCAAGTGTATGGATAAGGAAACATATAGCAAGGTGTTCATATCCTACAAAAGGCCATTAAAAGAATATGCTGCTCAAGTCTGGTCATTGCACTTAAAGAAGCATAAAGAGCTAAAATGAGGTACAAGGGAGGGCAACAAATATGGTACTTGAATTAAGGTGGCTGAATTATAGGAAATGGCTAATGGCATATTCAAAGCCATTAGAGAGGAGTGTGGCATGACCTGATCAGAACCATTAGGGGTTTAAAACAGACTGATGACATGGACAGTGAACTGTTCTTCACAGGAACCAGAGGAGAGGAAATTAAGTAAGCTACTTGCTATAAAAGATGCAGTACTTTTACAGTATAAAAGTGGTGGATGAATAGAACAAAATGACTGAGAACATGGTTCATGCAGACAACATACATACATCTAAAAAATTTGTATGATAGAAGAGAATGTTCAAAAGATGGGGCCCCACAAGTGATGAGCTTCCAGTGAGCTTTACATGAGATCCTTATTTCATAATTCAATATCAAATAGCTTTACATGAAATCCTTATTTCATAATTTAATATCAAATGAGTTTCAGCATTATTTTAAGAGCCAGAATAAGATGATTGACATTCACATATATCTGCCTGAGATCTCATTCTTCTTTCTCTATAAAGGGAAACCATCTTCCTCTTCCTTTGATTTTTATGTTGTTTTTACTGCAGCTTTAAATGACTTCACATGCAGTTTTCACACAAATGTTAAAATCAATGCTATAGGGTATATCAACTAAAGGAAAATCACAAGCAAAGTGTAATCACTCTCAGTGTTTTTCATTATCCTTCCTGAGGAAAGATATTCCAACTAAACCACAGAATCCTATCCATTCTACATTCTCTGATCTTCTGCACTGAATTAGACTTTTCAATTTACAATTTTTCCTATCTATCTTTCCATCTATATCTCTAATGCCAATTCCCTCCTTAAACTCCCTCAAAGGGGTGGCCACAGCAATAGTCTCCATAACTAGTGAACACCAGTGACATTCTTAGCCTTTCATGCATCACCCTTTACAGGCCATTGGCACAGTTCATGCAAAGGCTCCTACCTAATGCTCCTACTACTTGATGCTCCAGTCTACTGTTCCTACTTAATACTTCTACCTAACACTCCTCCCTAAGTCTTCCTAACTACTACATATATCTATTGCTGTTACCATTTACCAAATACAGGACTAGTGCAAGATGCTTACAGCTGGAAAATCTAGAGCTACGAAAAATGAGCTGTGTAAGTTCAGTCTTGTCACGTGTTGTGTCACAAAGAGAGTGTATGTTTGTGGAGAGAATGCCATTAGTCCACCTAAATCAGGGGAAAAGCTGAAAGGCTTGTACTTACCCTTCGTAAAAGATCCCCAGCATAATAGTCTAGGTCAAACTCAACCACGAGTTCCTGTGAAGCATCAACATTACTATGATACTGGTTCAATTGTGATCTTAATATCTTAGTGACATTCTGGATCTGGAAAGAGAAATAAAAATCATACTTCAGAAAAAATAACAGCAAACCACATAACATAAAAAAAATATGTAAGTGACCTTGGTATCGCAACATGCTTCTGCTCCAGGATTCCTAATTTCTATTGGGCAACTATGATGCAACATTTATTTGATAAATGAAACAAAAATATTGATCAAAATATATAACTTATCTTTACTGTTGTCTGTCTGAGCTATATCTATCAAAGAATTTACCTCCCTAATTGTAGGCCATGGAGCTGATATATATCCTGTAACATTGATGGAAGTGACAGCTCTGATCAATTCTTCCAATTCATCAAGCAGTATGTTCACACAGCCATCTTCACATGCTGAAACATACGAGATTAAACTATGAAAGTTGGATATATAAGGAAATATGAGTACTCCAACAAGAGTTATTTTACTGCAGTGGCTTTTATGTCTATCCAGATATGAGGAATGCCATCTGGAAAGTAAACTCCACTAGACAGTCCAAGTTAAGCATGCCACTTTCAGTCATTTGCAGACTACTGTAAAGGCAGTAAATGGAAATTATGGCCAAACCAAAGACATTAACTCTCTCAGTTATTATTCAGTCACAGATATTACATAATATGATCATTATCTGCTGCTAAAGACTAACTTCCACTTAACCCTAAGCTGCCTACACATTTTTGTGTCTCAACTTCCATGCTGGGTATCAAAAAGCTACCCTCTGAGCACTGCCTACTGAGATTTGATGAGTACATGGATGAATTAAGCAGAATAAGGCATTTTTTATGAAGTCATCATTACCCACTGATGAGATGGTACTCCTCCTTCTATATTTTTTTCAGAATGTGACATGATAGTTACCCCCAACAAAAATGTCTTAAAAACACCGAAATTCATTTACACGTAAGATTGCATGCAAGACTTTTGTGCTATTTCTGCTTACCCTTGTTTTTACATAATGTATCTGTCTGTGGTTTATAATTATCTACATAGTTGTGGCTATACTTATGGCTTTACATATTTCACCAGACTTTCTAAAAGAGTTCATTCTAATATCTCTCAAAATTCAATTTTATGATGTTAAGTACCACTAATGATGGTGCTCCACACAAGTGTGTGGAACCCTTTAGGACAGGTAGGGCAGTCACAGGGCGAAGGCCTTTATGATAGCAAAGAATCAAGGGTGAGTGCCTTTCCTCTTCTGGTCGTCATCTATTCCTAATCCTTGGCAAGCTGATCCTCTTGTCCAAATACATATATGCATTTATCTCTGTCATACCTGTATGCTTTTTCCTGCCTAGCTGTTAGTGTCAAGAACAGACAAGAGAGCCTTAAAGGAAATATCCTTACTTTGCTTCTCCCTGCTTTTTTTTATACAAAACTGCTTCTCCTGCCTTAGTAAGGTAGCATCAAGAGCAACTGAATACTAGTCTCATTTCCATGCATCCACTCTCTAGCTGTCACATATATCAGTTGTAAGAAATCACAAAACTCAAATGGAACTTTCTAAAGGATCATTGAAATTATTGAACTATGGTAAAGCCTTTCAATGAAGAAAATTTTTCCAAGAGCAAACACAAAATCTCATTTGTTTTCTAGCAACATTGAGAATTTATGCACATTCATCAAAGAGAATGAACTTATCACTTACATTTGCAGCCAGTTTCGGAGGTGACATGTCGAGGGGCACATTGAGAGCAGTCTCGTCCAGTGATCCCTTCCTTGCAAGTGCACATCCCATCTGGGTCACATCCTTCATGAATACTACCAAAAGGATCACAATCACATGGCTGGCAAAATCCCCCAGGTTCTGCTGGTTGTCCATAGTAACCATGGTCACATCTGATGATAAGATTTTTTTATATATAAATTCATTAAATGAAACATGGTGTAGTATTCTTAAAAAAATACAATAATATAAAATCACCCTCTAAAAATGTTTTTGGTTTTATGAGGGTAATCATTCACACAGTACGATAAGCAACTGTATTGTTTAATAGGATTTTTGCAATATTCTAATCTCTTTCCAGAGGTGTTACATTTATCAATAAACCTTAAGACTTCTAGATTATTTCATAACTGTTTGCCACTTCCTGTGTTAATGAGGTAGTGCCAAGAACCAATGAAGTTGAGCCTCATTTGTTCACATCCACACTCTACTTGTCATTGTAATCTTATAATAAAATATAATCTAACAATAAAAATCAGTATCATGTGCATATCTATTATTTACAGGGTTTGCTAAATATCTAAGCATCCAAATACTGTTAGCACTTAGAAGGTTAATAAGAAGCCAAAGAGTATTGGTATATGGCAGTGAGTTTGTTACTAAGCTATATTCTGTTTTGGATGAACGAATAATTCATCAATACTTGTATGCGTATACACCCAAGAGCAAACACTCTCACTCATTTACTCACCTCAACTTGAGTATGCATACACTGAAAACTGAAATCAACCAATCAACAACACTGTCACACCCATTTCTTGAGAAATTTAGCCGCTTTGCCACACTTCACCTCAAGCAAGGCATTCAATAACTCTTCTCTTTACACAAAACCACTAGCCACAACACCTGCTCAACATACCTCCATGATCCAAACACTTTACATCTGTTGCCTATGTAACACATTCAACAATCCATCAAAATACTCACTCCATCTGCTCTTCATCTCTTATTTGCCTTTTAACACATCCTCAACTGTTCCCTTATTTCATGAAGCTAATGCTGAATATGTAGACTTTAACCTAGCATGAGTCCCTACTGACTTTTGTTCAAATAGTAATTTTCAGTCATATTTTACAAAAGTTATTAACTCTCAAAAACTCTTACAACATGTAACATCAAACTCACTAATCAATATAATTTAGGCAGAGGCTTATATCTATGTACAGTTGATACATACACCATTTTATGTAATTATCATATAAACTGTGCTTCATAAAAGCACTTCTAAATTGGGTGAGGGATAAGCACATGCTAAATAACCATAAAAAATACTAAAACCTATCAACTCATAACTGTCCTATGCAGTAATAAATTCATCTTAAGTAAACCTACTATATGTAAAATTAATTTCTAATGCTCCATTCATACCCAGATAAATTTTTGCTAATGCATCTTTCGGATGAGGATATGATTACTGATGCTAACCATGCAACATCACTCCCAGCCAGAATGTAATTCTTGTAATATTACAGAGTTCAAAAGATGACAACATTTAATGCTGTTATTGTTTGTATTGCAGACTTCAGTGAGATGACAAGGAGTTAACTCAAGGTCAAAGGAGCTTGAAGCATCTCAAGCTACACTAGAATCAGCCATTTTCTACTATTTTACATTTAATTATATGGTAGGAGCCAATGACCAGAGAGGTATATTACCAGTACTTACCCGCCCGGGTATCAGGAGGGGTTAGTGACACCTGCTCAGTGAACCAGCACTTTTGTGGTTGTCAAGTTGCACTCTTGTGACCCAGGTAGCTGTCTTTTCTTTCTACTGCCTCACTAACATGTGGACTACTGGCATTCTGTCCACAAACATACAATCTCTCCTTGTCATATGTAACACCTGACAACACTAAACTCATGCAACCCATTCTTCGTAACTCTAGATTTTCCTGCAGTGAGCCCTATGCAACAGCCCTGCCTTTTGGCAAAATAGCAGGAGCAGTAGATAGGAACAATTGGGTTGGAACATTAGGTAGAAAAATTAGGAAGTAATAGTAGGTAGGAGCATTAGGAAGTAGTAGTCATTAGGAACATAAGGTATGAGCCTCTGCAAACACTGTGCTAGACTTGCCCTCAGCCAGTGTTTTTTTTTTTTTTTTTTTTTTTTTTTAAAGACAGTGAAGGCCAAGAAGTGGCACTGGAGTTCTTCAGTTATGGAGACTCAGTTGTTGTGGCCACCTCTTTGGGAGAGTTCCAATTGGAACAGGCGTCAGAGATACAGATCAATTGAAAAAAAACTTTAAAGCTACTAACAATGACTGCAATCAACAATGTGAATCATATGATCAACTACTCCTTTATGGAAAGGGAAAGAGGTAATCAAATCACTTACCTGTTGCAAGATCTTTCATGAAAACCTTCCATGGTCTGAACAAGAGCCTAGACAGTAAAATTACAAAAAGATCAGCATACAATTAAGGGATGGCCTGGCACTAACTCTTTACTTTATAAAATCAATTGTAAATTATCATGTAATGATCATTAGCAGTTTTGGAACAAAAATATCTTTCTGCAAAGAGCATTTTTCTATATGATCTGCAATTTCATGTAGCCTGTGCTGCATGGAAATTTTGTGAGAACTTGAAGTACCCTAGTTACATGTCAAGTTTAGAATTCAATATATTACCAACCCATCCTATCCTTTCCTTGTATCCTACAATTCTTTCAGTTCTTCAGTCTAATCATAACTTCACATTCAAACCACAGACCTCTGTCAGTCTTTGCAATCCCCTTCACTGCTTTGCTTTACAACATTTCACTTACTGTTGATGCACAGCCTAGCATCAATTCTATACAAAGGATGGCAATTTACCTATCACATTTATCACCAGTATAGCCAGTGCGACAATGGCAAATATACTCAGCAAAGCGATCAGCTTGGCAGGTTTCGGCAAAATTTTGTTCTCGGGAAGGGCAAGCGCAAGGTTTGCATCGTCCGACAGCTGGATCACCATAGTACCCAGTAACACAAACTTCACAGTGATCACCCATCGTGTTATCACGGCAGTTCTGAAAATACATATAGCATTGCGTTTCAGAAGCTAAAATTTGTGGCAATAAAGATGGTACTTGTGAAAGTAACTCTGGCATCTCAGGATCTACATTCACTTAAAGGTTTTCATGCTAGCATATGTGAGTACATCAGGGTGTGTATTACCTATCTGATTATCTATTCATGTGAATGGAGGGAGAGTTTTACACTTAAGAGGCCCTATTTCTTAAAAAGGCCCTGCCTCTTAACCTCACTTTTAGATTATTTAAGAAGGTAAAAGGAAGAAAGCTTCTCAAGTTCACACAGTCATAAAAAATATAAGGCAGATGATGGTAGTACGGCAGAAGGCAACAAAAGTAAGGTGGGAGAGTGAATGAATGCATCAATGAATAAACTTTGTAAAGCAAGATGAAGCATTACATAATCTATAACCATGTTCACTTTATCACTCTGGCCATACATTTAAGATACATGAAACATTTAAGGTTTTACGCACTTCATCCAACCCATTTTGGAGGACAGGCCAGACACACATAACAAATGCAATTAACTAATGCATATCCTATTTCAGCAAATATCCTAAACATTTCATTTGATATTCATATTAAAATCTTTTCCTCTAATTGTCTATATACACCCAATCCTCACTTTAAATGGGATCACTATATGCTACTCCAGAGAGGAGGTTACTATGGGAGTTCTCATCACGAGAGTCGGATTCCTCACCATGGTAGAGGTTATCAAAAACACACAAATAGCCTAGTCATACACTTCAGGCCTGGGATGGATCAACTGCTAGCAAATCATTAATGATATTACTCTCTTGCATGCCAATGAAATGCAAAACATTATAATAGAATAATAGGATCAAGAGAGAGAAATCATAATGCATTTCATGCAAGAGGCACATATCAATGTGCACTTCAGAGAACATTAAGTCACTGAGCTCAAGAATCTAAGCTGTGGAAATGAGTCATTTGAGAGGAGCATGTGGTATGTCTAGATGGAATGGAGAAAATAATGAGGTGTATGAAAGATTAGGTATGGCAAGGAATGCAACAGGAACGAATTTTGGAGTGGTAGAGAGGGTGAAGCATATGACTTGGAGGTGGTTTGGGCATGTAGAAAGAAAACAAGATGGTGAATTTACAAGGAGAGTGCCTGAGTGTATGATTAAAGGGGTTGGTGTAAGAGGAAAAAAACCTGTGACATGGGAAAATAGAGTGTAAGAGTACTGGAGGGATAGAAGTAGGGGGAAGAATGCTTGGAGTGCTGAATGAGAGGAAGGGATGTATGGACAGGGGTAAGTGGAGACTTTTGACGGGAGTTTCCAGAGGGAATGGGTGTCACAGATACAGATGAAGATAGCAAGCAAAAAAAAAATCAAAGAAATTTCAAAGATTAAGAACTGCAATGAACTTCCTCCTCTGCTACATTCTTAATACACTAACTGCAGCAGTTCTGAATACTCATGTGCCCTCAGAGAAGCAACTTTCAAAAAATGAAAAAACCTATCAATTTCTTGACTTACTATGATGAAATTATCAAGTGAATAAACACTGCCAGGCAAACAACATGCCCCCTAATGGCATAATATACATACATTTCACAAAGCAATCATGATATATTTTCCAAGGTGTTATAACACCTTAGATTTAAATACATCTCTATTTACATAAATCTATATACACTATCTAAATACTTTTTCTTTGATACTTGGGTAGTGCAAAAATGACATTTTGCCCCCTAGAGAACTCTTTTCGTTCCTGGGCATCTGAGTGGAAAAAATCAGAGAAAATGGATTTGAAAACACTAGTTTAGTTGCCAGTGCTGCAGTTGCTTCCTGACACTACTTTGCTATTTACCACGCCTAGGATTTTCAAATGCCCAGTGCCATTTACAAAACACAGGCAGTCAACTGCCAGAGGTATCTCATGTTGTATATGGTACATCACCAGGCAATGGGTTAAACAAACTAACTGAACAATAAATTCCATTCATATCAATGGGTGTCAGTAAAAATGGGTATCAATCACTAATGCCTGTTCAGCCTTGCTACTCTACCTTCAATAATTCATTCATGCATACCTAAGGTAGGTACATTCAACAAACAGCCGAGGCTAAACGAGATTACTAAAATTGACTTGTTCACAGCTAAGATAGCTGCAAGTTTATCATTTCCACTGACCTAATATATGGTGAAAAATTCATGTTAAGTCACTAAACCTTAATGAGGGCATATTTCTACTGGTGCATTGTCTGTTTTTTCTAGCTGCAATGTAAACTATGTGGTGGGAACTTAACACTTCATTAATCTAAATTCACTGCAAGGCAAGTTCATTTTACATTTTATGATTGTCTTGCAGACAAATCAATAAGCATAAGTCAATGATGCAACAAAGCTTTGCACTCTTGAACTTCTCTTTTCAGAATCTATGCCACTAAGGAATCGAGGAGTACTGGTAAAATAAGCATGACAACATAAATGCTTATTATCCATCTTCACTACACACAAGTATATCTATGGTGACTACCAAACAATAGCAACTCTTTATTGACTGATTAAGTAAAATCTCTTCAATATTCAAAAACATTTCCATAATGTAAGCTGACATCTGTTAACTTACATCATTGACTGGAACTATCATGTTTGATTTTTAATCATCAAAAAATGAATTTGGAAAGAACTCTCATCCACATTTGTCCATGGCTTTCCAGTTGGATCTGAAAACAGCAAATACAGCAAACATGGCAAAAGTATCTTACCTTACACACACCAGTTTCAGCATCACAAATCTCAGAACGTCCATGACACTGGCATGGGCGTGACTCTCCTACAAGATCAATAATGATTCTTGACTGAATGTAGTTCTTCTTATGCCAGCGGTAATACCCTGCCAATACGAAAAATTACATAACAATCTGAAAGTATCAACAGTTATCAAGAAAAACAAAATTTTCTTCACTTCTTTTCAAATAACACATCAACACAAAATACAAATACACAAACTTTAAAACCCCTTGTCTAATCTTTGAATGACTTAGAATGGATGTGTGGTAAAATTATGAATATATGCAGAAGAGTAGGTTTCTAACAATAAAAATAATTTTACAACAGTTTATTGAAGCCATGACTTTATCATATACAAGAACAATAATCTTACTGAACCACAATATGTATATATGAGTATCATCTTTACTGACAGTTTTTAAAGACATGAAGCCAAGAGATATATATTCTTAACTAAGGTGTAGAATCTTCCTTCCAGTGCAGTCAAAACCTAATATGAAGGAAAATAATTCTTTAAAGGTTCATTCCCTACGTCCCATGTCTTTAGAACTCTCTCCCTGTATGTTTTCCTGCTACATATAATCAGCAGATTTTCAGAGACTGACTGTATAAACATCTACTGTTATTTAATATCCCATAAAAAGGAAACTCACATGCATAAAAAAAATAAATGAATGTTGTTGGACTGTCAGAAAGCATTCAACACTGTCCCCAACAGGATGCTGGAAAAAAGAGGGACTTTCTGGCAGCCATAAGAGTAGGACTCTCAGTGAAATGAAAATTGCCTAGTGGAAGGGAACAACAGATAATTGTTAAAGGTGCCTTTTCATATAGTCAGGAGTTAAAGTAACTAATGTGTCCGGCAGGGTTTAGTCTTGAGGCTGTTGTTAGATAAAAGACTATGTCTATGTACAAGATTGGTTAGGCTCTACTAAGGATTATCTCAGTGTAGTTTAGGTCCTTCCTTTTCTCATCCTAACAATCTGGAACAAATAAGCAAAAGCTCATCACAAGTTCCCAACCATCACAACCATTCTCCCAACACACGACCTCTTTTTTACTTTTAAATCCACCTACTATACATACACTATTTCTGCCCCATTAAGGGTCCTTTTACCACATTCTTATTTCTATCACTTCTGACTGTGCAGACCTACCCTTTATCATCCTCCCGAAAGGCCAACTTTGGCACTTTGGGAGAAATCAGCATCTCCAAAAGCTTCCATAATTTTCCTCTACTCCAACCTGATCAGTTTAGAGTTAACTCTCCAACTGATAAAGCTGCTCTTTTTGATACTTTCATTCCTCTAATTCAACTCTGGATACTTCTGCATCCAATTTTTCTCACCAAACATATGCCATCTCCTGTACTTCCTCACACAGGGACTTCTGAGTACTTTCCCAGTTCCAAGTGGACATAGTATATGGCCAAGATGACATACATCCTAAGAGTCCTTAGAAAGTGTGACTCTAAGCTAGCTCCAAGCATTGCTTGCCTATAATATCTCTGTCTAAACATCCAGACTTTCCCTACTTGGGAGCATGCTTCAGTATAGTCCATTCCTAAGGAGACCAATCTCACCCTTCAACTATTGCTCCATTTCGATCACTACTGCTGTCTCCGAAGACTATGAAATTTTCTTCAACTCTCTCTTACTTCTATCTATCTGTCTATCCATCTATATCTCTGATGCCTGTTTCCAACTGGAACTTTCTCAGTGCTGTTCTTTAGCATAGTGAGCCAGGATTTCAGTGGCTGTCAAGTTACATTCCTTTAAACCCAGTAGCTGTCTTTTCTTTCTGCATCACCCCCACTTGGACTACTGGCATTCAGTCCACAAGCACACAGTCTCTCCTTGTCAAATATAACAGTTAACAAAACTTCACTCACACATCTCATTTTTTGTAACTCTAGATCTTCCTGCAGTGAGTATTATGTGCTAGCCCTTCCTTTGGATAAATGGTAGGAATAATAGACAGTAGTATAGGTAGAAACATTAGAAAGGAGCATTAGGTAGAAGTGATAGGCTGGAACATTAAGTGGGAGCATTAGGTGCTAGTAGTAGTGGGTTGGAACATGTAGACACATTAAGTAAAAGTAGTCATTAGGAACAGTAGGTAAGATCCTCTGAAAACACTGCCCTAGCGTTGCCCTTTGCCAGTGGCATGTTAAGGGTAGGGTAATAAAGGCTAAGAAGCTGCACTGGAGTTCACCAGTTATGGAGACTTTCGTCATGGCCATCCCACTGAGGGAGTTTTTGAAGGGAACAGGCATCAGAGACAGACAAAAACATAAACAAACACACACAAACAAGCACAGAACTCCATCCCCGTGCTATACTTTTCATTTTTTCATACCTCTTCGCTATTTCCTTATCAGCGAGGTAGTGTCAAGAACCTAAGATTGGAACCTAGAAGAAAATCCCAATTACTATACATATGAATAATTACAAACAGGCAATTACAAACACAAAATGTGGAAATAATCATGATAAATAATATCTAAGATTTGAAAGATGGAGAAAAGAAATGTACATACCAAAATTAGGATTCTGGCAAGAATATCCTGAATAGTTGGTAGGGCACACACACTGTTCCACACCCAATGCTATTCGGGAAGAGACTGGGGATCCCTCAGCAGCAATATCCAAAGTCACATCACGAAGACTGGAGGTTGGTTATTTAAAAGATAAGTATACGACTGTTTGATATAAGCAAGATGAACAATAAACTTAAACTTCTCAATTTCAGAGACAATGAAAATGTGTAAATCATCCCATCAAACAGAATCAACAGCTAGTTTCTGGCCAATCGGCCTTAAAAATTCTGCAACAATGTCCATACAAAATTTCAAAAAATTTCAAATTTCATATATGGTCTTCTTGAAAACAAAGTCATAAAAACTAAATGAAAAATAATTTTGAAAACCAATTAAATGGAAGCATTTTGTGTATTGTGGCAGTGTGAATGGAGATGTTGATCTCACTTTATGAATCAACTCAGCACACAAAATGATAAAGTACAAAGGACTTCTGTGTACTTGCAAGTTTATGAGTGATTTCAGTGGTTTTATGTCCCTGATCCACCTCAAAACTTGGAACAAATTTAAAATTCATAGAAAGATAATCCATTACGTAATATCCCTTCACTTACGTTGCCCTGGTTGCATCGGCAGCATGAGTAGCACGAATTAAGATGTGCTGAATATTTTGTAATGCAATCATCATCATCTCACGAGTAACAATCTTTGGCTCATTCTTCAACCGCCAATAATCTTCATGTAATCTGAAGTCATTCTGAGTCTTAAGAGTGAATTAATACATGCAAAAAAGTTACAAAAGTTTAAAGGAAAATATTTCTATACATAGAAGTATTCAACAGGAAATACTGCATGAATAACCTGTAAGCCCTATAAGTTAATCAAACATAAAACTCTAAGTTAACAACAGAGAACAGATGATTAAATAAAGGTTAATCAATCAAAATATGTCTCCTAACACAAAATGATCTTAAAGTGCAAACTCTTAACATTCATCATTGCTGACTATCTATGTTCAACTGAAGATACACATTTCTTTTGAAAGAGCTGATCCCTAAAAGAATACAGGAAAAAGATTTTTTAACAAAACCAACTTGACTTCATATTGGCCATCAGGAGATAAAGCAGGAGGGTAATACTCCAACACAAGTTGCCAGTTGCCTTGCATGGAGACGAGTGGATATGTTTGAAGAATCTGGTCGGGGAAATTCCTTCTCCCACCTTCACTATGTATTCTAAACCTTAAATGACCATTGTATGAACGGACCTGAAAAGTTTAAGAATTTTAAGCATGGTTGGTAATTCAGAGCAATAAAACATCTGTATATACTAAAATTCATGTACGATACTTGGGGGAAAAAAAATTATATATAGAAAAAAATCCCATAAATCTTGTGCATAGATTTTGCTGTACAAGAATAATTAATGGATTATGTGATCCATGCCACCCTGCATCTGAATTAATATTAGAATACACTAATATCCTCCAACTGATTAAGAATCAGACTCTGTAAAAAAGTCAAATGTGGAATTAACATTCAGTCCTTTTCTTCTTTGTCTTTCACTACCTGCTTTCATCCTTAAGCATTACTCATGTGTCTTTCACATGAGATATGCTTTCCTTTTCACTGCACAAAAAAATCAATTCACAATAAAGGCATTTTGTTTAACATGACAATATATATATAAATCATACCCAAACACATTTCAAGACCCTTATATATACCAACCTTATCTCTCATGAATTCTCTAGGCAGCTGCCAGTAAAGAGGAGCATCAAACAGTAATGAGGAGCCAATGTTTACATCACCCTCAGTCCCAGGGATGACATGAAGCTGATTGGTTACATTGAGTCTTGTTTCACCATCTCCAAAGCTCAAGATCCTTTCTCCAGGAAGTGCTAACTGAAAAAGGCAATAGTAAAATATTCAATTATACTATGTAGTATAATACATGCCCTTCAATCCATTTACCAAAGGTTAAGTGGGAATGCTGTCATAAATATGAAAACAATGATCATTTCAAATTTTGCACAGTATTTTAGCACAAAAAATCTCTCATAAAACCAAAGCATTAACAGTGCATTTTGCAGCTATAGATGTTCTAATCAAATTAAGAAAAGCTTTCTGAACTGATGGAAGGTGCTATAAACAGAATTTATCATGATACCAGTTATATATTTTCATGCTTACAAAGTAAACATATTTTCTATATATCGAGAAGAAATCTTTAATTTCATAACAAATCTAACAATTAATAATTATTCACTAAAATAAACTGAAGAAATTTGATAAATAGATAAAGTAAAGATAATTATCAAAAAAATAAGTATATTACAATAATTTCAAAACAAGTTTCTCTATATGAATATAAAAAATTATATGAAATATGAGAATGAGATGAAAGCAGTATATGGACAGCAATGACAATAGGTTGCAGACAACAGGAACAATGATACTTATATCTAAATAATAGTAAAAAGCATAAAAGAAACATGGCATGATGGTATCTAAACCTGTTGGACAAAACACAGAATAAACTCATTGACAGCATCCAGAGTAATCAGCATTTCATACTAAACCTGAGGAAAACACTAAAGCATAATAAAGATGCATTATTAGACACAGCATGAAAAGCCAAGGAAAGCACGGGTGGGGTTTACAGCTTTCAGTAATTACATTGATATAGCATATCTCCTGCGTGTTCCAAGGACGGACTACCACAATGGGCGGGCGATAGGTTCGTTCCCCAGGCACAGGCTGTCGGTACTCGATGGTCAGTACCCGCCGATGCAACATCCGCAGCTGGAAAGGTGGTGGTGAGGATGGTGTCGAATGTGTGGTTATTAAGATGGCGGTGAAAATAATGCAAGTTTAAAGTGCTCATAACTATGATGAAGATGGTAAGTTTCACATTTGCTGAGAAATAGGCCTATGGTTTTGTTAAAGAGTAGCATATAAGGAGAAATTATAGAAGCAAATAAATGGGGAGCAGAAAACAATTTAAAGTTGTCTTAAGCAGTGAAATTATATAGTTATTTCAAAATGAGCTGAAAAGTATTATCTTTCGAAAAAGATGAAGAAGATACTAAATGCATGCAATGTCATTTAAAAAAAAAAATTTGATACATAAAATGTACCACAGTACCATAGCATTTTACCTATGATTAAATACAAGTGAATTTAGAATTACACTTTCTTATCATTCAAAACAGCTTAATTAGAGTGGATGATACATATATAAGAGCTCTGCAAGTGGGTGGACTGCAAAAATGCTTCCATGAGAAATGAGAGTTAACATGATAGTGAGGAAAACAAATACTGAGTAAGACAGTACTGAATGGATTTACGTTAGAGTGGATAGAGAGTGAGCTTTACAGGATCTGTCTATACCATGTAAATATTTTCCTCCTAGCAAAGCAAAGTAGCACATGAATAATGATAAATGGGGTGAAGTAAACTTCAGGGAGAATAAGATGCTCTGGAAGGAGGTGAATAGTGTGCAAAAAACATGAGAGCAAATAGGAACATCAGTTAAGGGGCAAATGGAGAGGTGGAAACAGGGAATAATGAAGTGAGGAGATGGAGCGAGTGTTCTGAAAGACTGCTGAATGTGTTTGATGATAGGGTGGCAAACGTAGGGTGTTTGCGTCAGGATGGTATATGAAGTGATGGAGTCAAGGAGAGTGATTTGGTGACGAGAGAGGAGATAGTGAAAGCCTTACATAATATGAAATGTAGTAAGGCAGCTGAAGTGGATGGTAATGCAGTTCCCTTTCTAAGGAAATGGGGTGACTGTGTTGTTGATTGGTTGGTTAGGATTTTCAATGTAAGTATGGATCATAGCAAGGTACCTGAGGATCGGTGGAATGCACGCATAGTGCCAATGTAGGATCATAGTAAGGTACCTGAGGATTGGTGGAATGCAGGCATAGTGCCAATGTATTCTGGTGAAGTAGGATAATGGTGAGTGACCAAACTACAAAGATATAAGTTTATTGAGTGGTAAGTTGTAGAGGAGAGCAGTAATCAAGAGGGTTAGGGCATGAACAAATTATCAGACTGGAGAGGAACAGTGCAGTTTCAGACAAGGTGGAGCATGTGTGGATCAGGTGTTTGTTTTATAGAATGTGTGTGAGAAGTACTTACAGGAACAGAAGGATCTGTATGTGGCATTTATGGATCTGAAGAAGGCATAGGACAAGGTTGACAGAGATGCCTCGTGGAAGGTTTTAAGAACATATGGTATAGGAGGAAAGCTGGTAGAAGCGGACGAGTTTTTATCAAGGGTGTAAGGCATGTCTATGACTAAGAAGAGAGAAGAGTGAATGGTTCCTTGTGAAGGTTAGTATGGGGATGGGGTGAGTGATCACAATAGCTGTTTAATTTGTTCATGGATGGAGTAAGAGAGGTAAATGTAAGAGTACTGGAGAGACAGGTGTGTATGCAGTCTGTAAGGGATGAAGGGACCTGGGAGGCAAGCCAATTCTTTTTCCTGATAACACAACACTGGTGGCAGATTCAACTGAGAAATTGTAAAAGTTGGTGACTGAGTCTGGAATAGTGTGTGAAAGAATAAAGTTGAGCGTAAATGTGAATAAAAGCACGGTCATAAGGTTTAACAAGGTTGGGGAACACATTAGTCAGGGTGGGAGTTTGAATGGGGGGAAATTGAAGAAGTGAAGTGTTTTAGATACCTCAGAATGCACATGGAGGCAAAAGGAACCGTGGAAGTAGATGTGAGTCATACAGTGGGTGAGGGAGCAAAGATCAATTAAGAAAATGTGAAATGAGAGGTCACTGTCTAGAAAGGAAAAAATGGGTATGTTTGAAGGCATAGTAGTTCCAACAATGTTACACAGATACAAAGCATGGGTTATTGATGAGTATGTGTGAAGGAGGACAGAAGTGTTGGAAATTAAATGTATAAGGACAATATGTGGTATGAGAAGGTTTGATCAAGTAAGTAATAAAATGCTAAGAGAGAGGTATTATAATAAAAAGGGTGTGGTTGAAATAAATGACGAGGGTGTGCTGAAATTGTTTGGACATAAGAAAAGAATGAGTAAGGAAATGTTGACAAAGGCAATATATATGTCAGAAGTAGAAGGAAAAAGGAGGGGAGACCAAACAGAATGCAGGTGGGTGAAACATGTACACAGGATAGATTGAATTTGAACAATGTAATAAAAAAGAGGTCAACAAGCTGTCAATGGACTTAACCAGGGTATGTGAAATGGCTGGGGAAACCATGGAAAGGTCTAAGAGGGCTGGTTATGGATAGGAAGCAGTGGTTTCTGTGCATTACACATGACAATTAGAGAAAGGATGTGAGCAAATATGGCCTTTCTTCATCTGTTCCTGGCACTACCTCACAAAAGCTGGACATGGCATATTTTCTTTTTCATACATATTCAACAAGCCTTACAGGAAAAAATCCTCATTTGGCCCACTTCTCTGCTCCTTCTTTTGGAAAAGTAAAACAGGAAGGGAAGATTTCCAGCCCCATGCTCTCATGCCTTTTAGTCACCTTTTACAACATGCAAAGAAAATGTGGACCGTATTCTTTCTCCCCAACCCCCCCCCCCAAGTTTCCATGTATTCCCTTCGTGTTGTAAACAGCAATTATAGGGGCAGGAGTGGGTGGCTGGAAATCCTCCCTTCCTGAATTGTTTTCTAAAAGTAAGAACAGAGTAAGGAGCCATGGGGGGGATTTTTCCCTCTATGGCTCTGTTATCTGTTCTTGATGATACCTCGCTCACACGGAAAATGGAAAATATATACAAAATATATATATATATACCTTACCTTACGTTCCTGTCTAGGAATAAGTATGTATATACCATATAATGTATTTAACATTCAAATGTTTTCAGTTGGTTTTTCATAATATGATGTGTGAATCAAATATCTTATATTTATTTTTCATATTCATAACGAATTCACATTTTATCTAAAGTAAAACATTAAAACATATGGTGGGATAAACTTGAAAAACAACAGAAAACGAATAAATGTTAAATATGTATTGGTAACAACAAACAGTATATTTAAAGCAAGATATCAAGCTGATGGAGGTTTGTATGTTCTATGGAAGTGTGCATTCATATGCACTATATCTGTGTATATATAAAAGAAGGAACAGAGAAAGGGGACAAGTGAGGATTTTCCCTCTAAGGCTCAGTCCTCTGTTCTTAACGCTACCTCACTAACACGGGAAAAGGAGAATA
>JAYMFT010401015.1:0-18924 GCA_038088735.1 Panulirus argus | reverse complement strand
AAGAGCTCTGAGTCTATCTGTGCATTGTCGATTTAGTTTTTCCACACTAGCTGCAGCACATGGGACTGGGACACCAAAGTACTTGAAGGCGGAGACATAGTCAATCGGGTTTCCACCAGCTGTCAACTGAGATGGTCCGCTCTGGCCGTTACCAATTCGTTATTGAAGACCTTAGTTTTATTTGCAGATATGATGAAGCCAAGACTTTCACATGCTATGTGTAACACACACCCGACCTGTGCCAGTAATGGCACACCTAAAATACGCATCCGAATCGCAGCGGTAAAGGTACCTCGAAAACACCCACTCGATCAGTGCCAGTAACGACACAACAGAGAACGGGTTGTCCCAGGCCGTGTTAGGGTTAATGACTTGGACCTAGCGAATCTACACACACACACACACACATTTACTGTGTGAACCATTTAAAGATAAAGTTTATGATCTTATGTTATACGTTATGTGTAGCGCCCACATCACCCATGTATTAATGCTATTACTTTTGAACAGTTGTAGTTGCGTTTCAAATGACGCGCCTGTACCCCTCGAACCGGCAACCCATACATTCCTTCAGTGACCTATGACACTTGACCCCTGGCTCCTTCCCTCTCCCACCTCAGCACCAGCAGAATTAAGGCGCAAAGCTAACATCGTCTGCATATATCCTCCTCCTGCAGTTGGCGAGGGTGGGGGATGTGAAACATGCAAGTGGTATACGCCTTCACAACATGGGACACGCATATAATAGCGTATATTTTACATCATAGGTAGGTAAGGGATGAACACGTTTTATCTATCAGGTGTTTTTCCAAGATGATAACTAATAACAATTATATGCCACTCTTCCTTTTAATTGATAATTTTACGCATAGATAAGGAAATCAACGAATTTCAGCCGTTGTTGAAAGACTAGGTGAGATCTTATGTAAGTACTGATATATACTGATATATATCATTGACGAAACAAGCCTACTAATCCTGCATAAAATTTCGTGGTGGATAAGAAGGGAAGTGAGGTTGATGGGGAAAGTATATGAGCCACTGAACTTTCATGCAAGTTTATCGTAAACTTGCCATTAATACTACTTATAATAACTACTAATCTATGAAAATAATATGAATGTTAAGCGTGTGAACAAATACTGTTATTCCTGAAACATCATTATATTTTCAAAATAACTGTTTTGTTGGTTTGCCAACTTAATCAAATTTCATTTGAGATTGCATGTTTTCAATTATCTAACTAAAGTTCAAATCTGTAACTGTTGCTACAACTGTAATAAAGAGTTACATAATGAAAGATTGATAGGCGACGGGAGGCGCAATATGTTGCTTATGCAGACGATACAGTGCGTCATTATTCTTGAATCTATTGTGCTGTCATCTTTGTTCCAGCGTCGGTACTCTGGAGGGTAAGATGTTTAATTTGTCACTTGGAGCAACAGCTTCTACAGGTTAGAATCGTTAGACTTATAGATAATGTATGTTTTCACTAACGAACAATTTCAGTTCTTTCCTAGATAATCATGTGGTATTCAGGAGGAGTTTTGAAGAGATGGGTAAATGGCATGAATTCGACATTAAGCATCAGAAATTATTCATTGTTGAGAGAAGGAGTTTCTCGTCCTAGTAGCACCAGAATCCAGTGGTTTGTTTACATGTTCAGATTCGGACGCGCGTTAGGTGCTGCTGATCTGAAATGGAATAAGTCTTTTTCGGTTTTCCATCAATATAGAGGTATTTATGATATATTCATGCACACCGTAATCATGAATTGGTAGAGTAGTTAATGTACTCTAAGTATTATGTGTCAGGACTGTCTGACACGCCTACTATCAGCGATGAACTTTTGGATAAGGAGATTTAAAGTTTGCTTTAACCAAAGGTTTTGTCTAGTGGACAGGTTACTGAGCCCTCATGATCTATCAAGAGAGTTTCTTCATACAGCACACGCTTTCTTAAGAGTAATATTTGTCTGAGTGATACCCAGTTTTGAAATAGCAAAAAATGTAATGGAAATTGGCTTTATTTTGATGAAAGATCACATTATATCACTTTTACCAATCTGATATTTGATTACTTTGCATATATCCTGAGGAGAATTAAAGCGTAACAACTCATCTTATCATATCTGCATGAAAATAATTTAGGCAGTGTTTCACTTGAAAATCTAATACTGACATCTTTGAGAGTGGTGGAGCTATCTTTGTGAACCAATCTTTCAATGTTAACTGATAAATACTGGTAATTTATCTTTCTAGTTCTACATCTAAACTAGTTTTAGGAAATAGCTACTTATCCTTAAGGCATTATGCACATGATAATCATAACAGTTATATCAGTTGAGCATGATTTAGTGCATCATGATTTTTGAATGATATTGTATTAGGTTGCTGTTGTATGTGTGGGAAAGTGTGGGGTGAATTATAGTAAAATGAATGTGACTAAGATAAACCTCACTTAACAATTAAATTTACCTTAATGTTCAATAGATTAATCAAAGTATATCAGTTATACTCATGAAAATACACCTACCATGCAGCACCATACATCAACAAAGAGATGGCACATTTGATTTCAGCACGAGACAAATATAATGGTGTGTTTTACAATCACTTTGGCTTTTAGGTAAGGTTTATGTAATTTCCTTTGATATTTTACTTGTGTAGAACATATTTCTCCTAGTATATATGGTCTAATTGCCTTGTTTAATGGTGCTTCTTAAAATACACTGCTTTAAATCATGCTTGCACATACTTTTGTAATCATAGTGAGTTACATAAAACATCTGAAACATAAGTAGCCATTTCAGTGCAAAACTAAACTACTAAAATATTGAGTGAGTTTGTTGTGTTGTAGTAATGTAGTGCATAGACAAAGGAATATGTGATGGTGTGATTTGCAAAATAATATATCTAAACTAAACATATATTTTATTATTTTGCTGTCTCATTGGCACTTACAGGTCAAATAGTATTTTGCTGACAAGTTTCTTTGGTAAATTATCAGTTTATCATTGCATCAAAATTAGCTTTGTATATTGGCTAACTTTGTTCTGCAGTGCATGTGCTGTCTGTAGAGGATAACAGGTATAGAGTGTAATTTTGAGCATTATATCATTTTGAACAATATTAAATAAGATGATAATCTGTTTATCTATCTTTCTATATCTCTAATGCCTATTCCCAACTGGAACTCCCTCAAGGGGATGGCCACAGCAAGAGAGTCTCCATAACAAGTGAATTTCAGTGCCACTTCTTAGCCTTTAGTGCCTCACTTTTAACAGGCCATTGGCAGAGGGCAATTTTAGTGCAGTGTTTGCAAAGTTTCCTACCTAATGTTCCTACTGACTGTTTCTCTCTAATGCTCCTGCCTAATGTACTTACTTACTACTTCTACCTTATGTTTATGCCTAATGCTTCTGCCTAAAAGTGAGGATTATGTATGTCAGGCAATATATGGGGACAGTTAACATATAGGTAGGTAGATTACTTGTGATAAATGAAGAGAATTTGTTTAAACAGTGCTATATCTACACCAATAACCAAGATGTTTAGTTGAGGTATACCAGTATTGGTAAAAGTCTGTTATAACTCTGCATCAGAACTAACTTATGGAAATGGCTGCTTATGTTTTAGGTGCTTTATTGAGTGATATGATTAAAGAAATACCTGCAGAACATGATTAAGAACATTAAATATCTTGAATGATAGTAACTAAGGCAACAATAGAATATCTACAGAAAGGTAGGGTTAATTAAAGTAGGTAATACACATGAAAATCAGCAGAACCAATGAAAACTTCACCCATCCTTATTTAACAACCAGAATTTATCATAATTTTGAATATATAATATAGTTAAGATTACCAGTTATGCATATGAAAATGTATTGTTAATGTGGTGCTGTATGTTAACAAACAGACAATGCATATGATCCCCAGCCCACGTATAATGACGAGGCTATTATTTCTGGTGATCTGCCATTTTAGTTTAACTGTCATCAAATGAGGCATTGCAACACTTGTTAAAAAGGGGGTTATGTTCCATACCAGAAATTTCCCTAGTCTGATTCCTATGTACAGGCTGTACCGGAAATATTGTATCATCAGTATACCACACTCTAACATGATGTAATTTAGACATTCGGAAAGGTTTTTGATGCTGGTCAGTGTGGTGTTGAAATTCTTAGAGGTCTTGGCTTGTAAGTTATATCAATGAAAAATTTTTTGAGCATGCAGATAAATGAAGTATTGTGTCTCCAGTGTGACACCGTTGGTGCAGTGAAGTGGAATTTATGAAGGACATGGAAAAAATATTAAGTGCTTAGGTTGAAAATCAGAATGAACATAACAAGTTTGTATTTAGGAAATTCTATTGTATTTTCACAATGCATTTTTAAGCTATCTGTTATTAGATTAATTATGTACCTGCATTATACTGCATGTATGTTGACATTTTATTCATATCTTGGAGAAAAACTATGTTGAAAAATCATTCCCAGAAATATAACCCCCCTTATTCCACTGAATCCTCTGGTAAAATGGGATTCACTGTTTGGAGATTCCACTTTGTTGTGTCTTGTAAAATGTAAGGTGTAGCGTAAATTTGTTCAGAAAATGTGCTGAAAGGCGAGGGTGAAGATTTGTAGAGGTTTTCAGAGAAGAGAAAATGTCATAGCTAAGAAGAGAGTGGTGAAAGAAAGTGAGCTTGGAGAAAAGACTTGGGTGAAGAAATACTAGGATATATTGAGTGTAGAATGGTAAAAGATGAGAGTAAACAACGCGAAAGCAGTGGATGAGGAAAGGGATTTATTAAGGGAAGCTGTGCTAGCTGTGTGAAAGATGTGTATGGCATGAATAAAGTGGAAGTTGGGCTGATTAGGAAGGGTAGTAAGTGGTGGGATGATGAAGTAAGGTTGCTAGTGAAAGAGACAAGAGATATTTGGGTGATACAGGGAAGGAATGCAAATAATTGGGAGATGTATAAGAGAGGGTGGCATTAGGTCAAGAGGAAAGTGTAGGGGTTGAAAAAGTTGGCAAATGAGAGATAGGTTGAGCAAGTATCAGTAAGATGTTTTGGAAGGAGGTTAATAGTGTCAGAAAATCAAGAGAACAAATGGGAACATCAGTGAAGAGGGCAAATGGGAAGGTGGTAACAGATAGTGATGAAGTGAGGAGTCGGAGTAAGTATTTTGAAGGATTGAATGTGTTTGATGATAGGATGGTAGATGAAGGGTGTTTGGGTAGGGGTGCATTGTGAAGTGAGACAGTCATGGCGAGTGGTTTGGTGAAGAGAAAAAAGGTAGTGAAGTACTTGCATGAGATGAAATATGGCAGGGTGACTGGAGTGGATGTTATTGCAGTTAAATTTATAAGAAAGTGGGTGACTGTGTTGTTGATTGGTTGGTTAGGGTTTTCAATGTATGTATGGATCTTGTTGAGGTGTCTGAGGATTGGCAAAATGCATGTACAATGCCCGTCAGTGAAGTTAGTGTGAGTGTGCCTGAAATAGTTTTGTGTCTGCCATTTCAGTTGGCACCTTCTAGCAAGCAGTGGCAACTACGTGACGTGCAGGCATACCCCATGAGCCTGCTTTAGTAGTAGTTAGCTGTTGTAGCAGGCGTGAATGCTTTGTTGTGCTCCCCCACATATGCCCTGGATTTTTGTTTTTCCCTTTTTGTAGCTCTACAAAGGAATACAAAGGATTTCAGTCAGCAACAGACCACTGGGACCTTTTGAGGCTGTTTGTGATAGTGGAAGATATCAAAAACTCACAGAATAGTGTGGTAAAAGTTAGAGGACATACAGATAATTCAAAGAGAATAACCTGCAAATTGTTATATTGACTATGGGAGCACAAATACTGAAGGTTATGGACTTTAAGCGAAATATGTATTGTCAATTCTTAAACGTGACTATGGTCCTACTTTCAACAACTCTACTTGGCAAATCATTCCATAAGTTAGCAGTCCTGTTGAAGAAATAGTACTTTGCTTTGTTCAAGGTGAATCATTTGATGGATCATGATTATCAAAGCCTTTGATGATATTGAATTTGAATAATTGTATTAGATCACCTCTTGACCTTCTCTTTTCTAAGTTGAATAGATTCAGGTAGTACAATCTCATCTTGAAGGATTTGTTTTTCAGTCCAAGAATCAACCTGGTTGCTCGATGCTGTACTCTCTCCATTCTATGTCTTTTTTTTTTAGGTTGGTGACCCAAAACTGAACCTGCTATATTTCATTCACCTTTGCCAAGTAAACTAAGGCTTAGATTGGGTTAAGTTAATCCTGTTTGACAAGGTGAATGCATTATTGTAACCTAGCATAGGTTACATTTGGTTATATATTTATTTTAGTTATTTATAGTTACCCAAGGACCTCTTTCCAAGATAGAGTCCTGGTGTTAACCAGAACCTCTTCCCAGAGGCTCATGCAGCCCAATGTTGCACCACTTTCTGGAGCAGGTAGATATGGACTCCTTTAGAGTGAGCAGTTCTTTGACTTTTTTCTCACGTGTAACCTCATGCAGTGGAGTCTGGTAACGCCATTTGGTTATGAAGGCTTAAAAACTAAACTTGGAGGTCAGCATGATATAGTTTTGGTTTGATGGGATTTAATAGACAAAAATAACTTCTTTGGATAGGGGTTTGGTTAGATGACATTGCTTTACTTATCTTAAACATAACTAGAAGTAGTTTGTTTGCATTTTTCTCCTTTAGACATAGCTACGAGTACATGAGCATAAGAGAAAGTGCTGAAGTCACATGGTTTAAAACTCCCTTTTACCCTGCAATATAGGGTGCCTCTGCTTGGGTTTGAAACTCATTGACCACAATGATATCTAAGAGGCCAACTAATTAGGGACATAGCAGCCAAATAGCAATCTCATCAAGTCTATGATGTCATTGGCATAGTGGTGAGATGGCACCTTGTGGCCTCCAGCTTCCATTGTTCACTTGTTCACATTTGAGTGGTGCATACCTGTTGACAACAGTTTTTGTCAGTATATGATGTTGTCCATTTGTGACCTTTGCCTTTACATGTCAGATCTATACCTTTTTTATTTCATAAGTGAATTATAGGTACTTTGCTGTCTCTTTACAGCTTCATGGTGCATGGCAGTTTATTCGTTCAGTTTGGCTGTTTAGCTGAACATGGGTTCATTGTACTATATTGGTGCAGGAGTCTACTGGTTTGCTTAATTTTTGATTTTTCATATATGCTCTTTGTTTTACAGTGCAGGTATATTTGTAACTGAGTGTGATTTCATATGTGCTAAATTTTCAGGAGTTTTAGCAAGACAGGCTCTTGAGTTTCTTCAGTATGATGATGTCTCTACACTTTAGTTATGGCTTATGAGTTGGTTTACCAAGTAATTTATTGTTTACATTTTGTTTTTTGTCTTTGATGAAAAATGATGAAAATGATATAGTGCATATTATTTAGAGTATCTTAAAGCATATGACATAAGATATATAGTAGTGTAGGTTCTGTACGTATGGATGTGGGACTTGATCATGCTACAAGAGGTAGGTTCTGAATTCTATGCAAAAATTTTTAAATACTTTCCCTGTCTGTTTTCCCCCCTTTCTCAATTCTCTCTATATTTCAATTAGAGCCCGGCCTTGATGTGGACTTTTGTCCGTGACTGGAGCCTTCAACATAAAAAAGAAGGTAAGTCCCCACCATCCCCACTGTAAAGGCCAACTTGACGAGTTAGGTCCCCACCCTCCCCACTGATGAAGACTAGGCTGACGGGGTAGGTTATCACCCTCCCCACTGATAAAGGCTAACTTGACGGGGTAGGTCCCCTCCCTCCCCACTGATGAAGGCTAACTTGACGGGGTAGGTCCCCACCCTCCCCACTGATGAAGGCTAGGCTGACGGGGTAGGTTCCCACCCTCCCCACTGATGAAGGCTAACTTGTCGGGGTAGGTCCCCATCCTTCCCACAGATGAAGGCTAACTTGACGGGGTAGGTCCCTACCCTCCCCACTGATAAAGGCTAACTTGACGAGGTAGGACCCCACAATCCCCACTGATAATGGCCAAACTGACGAGGTAGGTCCCCATCCTCCCCACTGATGAAGGCTAGGCTGACGGGGTAGGTTACCACCCTCCCCACTGATTTTATTGTTGTAGTTGTTGTTGTTTGCCATGTTGAAATAACATATCAGTAAATACTTTGTTCCCTCTAATACCACATAATCTAGTGCTGAAACTAATATTTGTGTTATTATTTATAACGAATGTATCAGTCCAATCACCGTAAATATTCATGGTAAGCCAACCAAACGCTGTACAAAGAACACGCCGTCAGTGGCTGCATGATGCGTAACTATACAAGCAGCCCTGATAGACTTCACAGTCACTGGTTCTGACCATTACAGTACTCGGAGGCGACAACACATGTTGTAAAACATACGTGCAAGTTGAGGTTGTGGCGAGAATCTAGTCTCGTAATCCAGTCTATAGATAATGTGATGTTCCATGATGCGTGACAATACTGCCACCTCCAGGCCGGAAGACTGGGAATTGTGTTGACGCAACACAGAGGAGGCGCGATGTCTCAGGCTACGGAATGTTGACTGCTGGCCTCCGTCATGCCAAGACCCGGCAACAGCCAGGAGCTGCTCGCTTTGGAATGGTTAAGTGTCAGCTGCAGCCACCTGAAGGGTCCTGGGGTGGTTCGCGCTTCCTCGCTTTGGTGTTATGTAATGGCACAGCTCCGGAGGGTTAACCTGAACCTTTGGGAAGATAAGCATCGATCGCTGGCGTGTCGAGGCCTCAAACTAACCAACTCCGTTCGGTTTGATATGCCAGATTTCAGAGGCTTCCATGTCAAGGCCACATACCCGCTGGATATCCTACTCGCTCTGGCGAGGTTAGCGGCTGTCACGGTCATGTGAGAACTCCACCGTACTACGTCTCCTCGCTATAGCCTTATGTATATTTCGGCCACGTTCGTTTCAAGGCTTCTGATTGATCACGTCTTCCTCGCTTTGGTGGAACATCAGTCGTACACTCTCACGTCAAGGTCCCACCAGACCAGCGAGCACCTCATCGCTCTCATCAAGCATAGATGTCACACCGAGACCTGGACCAGTTAAATACGTCTCTTCCTGGAAGATTGCCTCTCGCCGCAGTGGGCGACTGAGCTATTACGAATAAACTTATACGACTCCACACTCCACACGTGAGATTGTAGACTTGCTGATTCTGACCTAGTAATGATAGACCACTTCCTCGAAACATGACACCTTCCAGCCTCTATCCACCGCAGAATGTTCTGCTTTTGCATGGTGGTAGAAATTACCTTTAACGAATATCATAAGAAAGAGGAATACTGTTTAGGGAATTTCCTTTGGTTATTCTGAACCGTGTTCAGGAAGGCAGAGACGCCCCTGTTATCGCAGCAACCCTGTGTTCCGCTAGCATGGGCCCATTTCGCCCTCAGCTCCTGAAGCCTGGCGTTGGTCTTATCAATCCAGGCTTATCCAAGTGCCAGTCATGCACTTATCGTTGCGTGTTAGCCCAGGTTCTGCCTTGGAGGCTCTCAGGCATAATCCCAGGAACGGAGCCTCGCTTCGCTGGCCCGTCGACCAAGGTAGCAGTCGTGCGTTCGGACCCGCCGTTCTCCCCGAACTGAGCAGGACTGTTCACTCAACGAGCAATGTTTTCAACAGCAGGACAACACTAACCTGCCTCACGCCGGTCTGTTTGTTCCTTCCAGTGGTGCGACGTATTGCCTAACCTGTTCCCCTGCGAAGTGGTTCCCTCCAGTGGAGTGACATGGAGTCCAGTTGATTCCTTCAGTGGCGTTGTTGTAGACCAATTGTTTGTTCCACTGGCGTAAGGCATTATCAAGCTGCTCCCTCAAGTGGCGCTGCATGCAGTCCATTTGTTCCGTGCAGCCACGCGAGGTGCAGTCAGTCCAACTGTTGCTTCGCTGGTGTGACGCGTAATCCAGCTTTCCCATCAGTGGCGGACGTATGATGCATATATTTGTTTTAGTGGTTGGTTGTGGGGTCCAGTGTCCACATGCAGTGGAAGGATGAGTCGACCAATCATGTTTCCAGTAATTGAAAGAGTGGGCTTCTCGTCCCCTCCAGTGGCCAAACGTCCAGGAGAGCTTTCCAGCCCGGATGAGGGAGGCTTGTTGCAATTTTTCCCTCCATTAGTAAAACATGTGGACCAGAGGTCTTCACTAGTGGTGCAATTTGTTATCCACTTGCCCATCACGCAGTGGAACTATGAGACAGCTGGATTCATCAGCTGCGGAAGGTGTGGTCAGGTCACTCCTCCAGCAGTGTGTGATGTGGGCCAGCTGTCCTTAACTAGTGTTCAGCCAATTGTCTATTCCTGTGGCGGAACGTGTGGACTAGTTACTCCTCAGTGGTGGGAGGTGCGCCTCAGCAGTTCCATCCAAAGATGGAACCTGGAGACCAGACGTCGCTCACTAAGTGGAGGTTTAAATCGGTTGCTTGATCCAGTGGAGTGAGTTGTGAACAAACACCACTCGTGATCTACTGAGGCCAATTTGAGGCAGGTGTTCCTTCAGTGGTGGGAGACATCGGTCAAGTGTCTCCCTAATGGGTAGAGTAGTAGTGGGGGTTTGAGTCAGTTCTCCATTTAGTGGTGGGTTTTATCGGTCAGTTATATTTCTAATCATGCCAGGTGTTAAGTATTTGTTTTTCCCAGAGGTAGAAGGTGTGGTCGACCTGTTCCCTTCAGTGTCAGGAGTTAGAAACCAGTTCCCCCTTCGGAGGTAAGGAGCATGGGTCAGTTATCCTTCCAGTGGTGAGAGGTCCTCCCCAATTTTCCTTCCAGTGGAGGGGACAGTGTAAGCCAGCTGTCAATCCTACTGGTATAAGCTGTGGCCAGTTATCCCTCCACCGGCGGAAGATATGGACCAGCTGTCCTTCCAGTGGTGAAAGGTAAGGAACAGCTGTCCAACTAGTGGTGTGAACTGTAGGTCAGATAGTTTTTCCACTTGTTAGAGGTAAGAGGGAGATGTAGATCACTTGCTTCCCCAGCAGTCGGCAGTATGTTCTCTCAGTGGTACAGAACGTGAATCAAACGTCTCCTTCAGTGGTGCGATATGTTGGCCAGTGTTGGGGCGAGTATGATATATATCGGAGGGACATGTAAGCAAGATAACTCATTTATTTGTATAGTACATATGTATGTACCTACAACCGTAGGTGTGTCAGCCATATTCTTTCGCCAGTGTGAGAATGTATGTGTCAAATGAATAATTCAGTAAGAGAGTTATAGTCTCCAGTGGTGAGGTGAGAGGTGTAGGTCAGGTACATCCTTCAGTCGTGGGAGATGTAAGATATCTTTTTCCAATTGTGGGATTTATAAACTATCCTTTTCATTTGGTTTGGCATTCAAGGTGGGGTGTATGAGCCATTATCCCCTCCATTGGTGAATTGCGCTGGGAACATATCCTTTTCAGTGGTTGGTCTGTCTGAACCAGGTGTCGTCTCCAGTGGTGCGTTGTGTGAGCCAGGTACCTCTTACATTGGTGGGCTGTGTGAAGTAGGCCAGTTACCTTCTCCGGTGGTGATATTAGTGGGCTAAGTCATCATCTGTGGAAGGCCCTCTGGGATACATGTGTTGACTCCGGTAATGGAACGTCAGGCAGGAATGAAGCCCATCGAGCGGAGAGAAGGTTTGGCTTGGGTGAGGCGCTGGGTATGGAGGATTACAGAGTTGAGTGGGTTGTGATCTATCACCTAATTAGGATACAGTGCATATTATAGAATTCGGTGGGACGTGATCACATCTTTACTCTCATTTGGCTACAGTGGTTATTCACTACAGGGTTCCTGGACAAAAGCAAATACTGTTCGTTGAAAAGCTTATTGTCCCAGACAGCTTGGTATATGAAGAAGATAAGCGTCCCTGTCAGATGGGTGCATGAAAGAAAGAGATAAGTGCTTGAGCTGCAAGAATTCTACTTACAGATGTTCAAATGTCTAGAGAGACCACGGTAAAGGTATGATTAATGGAACCCCCTTCTCTGCTATTCATAGGATGTTATAATCATTATGGTTATAACTTCATAGCACAGCTTTATCCTGAGTGTCTGAGTTGAGTGATATATATGTTGAGGTCAGATGAGCAACGGTGTGTTGAGGGGCTGAGTTGAATTATCTTACTATCTTCTGTCACAGATACAAGGGAAAGTCATATTGACTGTACTAAAGGGAACTTTTATGACGATGATGGTTATGGCTCTGAAGATGATACCGGTGGTGAGGTGGGGAAGGATGATGGCGCAGGTAATAATGCTATCGCTTCTGTTGCTGCCACCGCCGCCGCTGTCGTAGCTGTCATAGCCCGCCGGAGATGAGGGCTGCTGTCATACGGGAAGCCAGGCTGTGTACCTCGTTAAGGGCCATAGGAAGCCATGGCGAGGCTAATAACTCGGTTATGAGAGTATCGTCCAACTGCAGCTGTCACCTGTGTTTCCAGTATAGTGCGGAGTAAGAGGCCGATCTGTCGTTAATAGATTATTGTATTTATGGATCCAATCACCGTGCCTGTGATCATCGTCAGTGTATTTTCTGGGTTTATTAGTGGTATTTTTGAGGTTCAGTCTTTGAGTTTCTTAAATTATATTATTGTCATCTTGCTTACAAAGCATTATTATAATAATCACGTATTTCATAATTTTTCCATCTTGATCAGTCTTTACAATCACTGGGTTCGGATATCCTACTCGTGTGCTCAGTAATTATGCTCATGGTCTTCGTGATCATGACATTCAGACATCGTACACGTGAGTGGACTCATTACTCTCATGGAGCAAAATCTTCCTCATGAGGATGTTTTGCATTTGCTGGGCTCTGTAAATTACTAATGGGGGTAAACCACCGAAGTCGTGGGGTTTGACCATTATAATATGGGGCTCAGTAATCTTACTAGTTGCAAAAAGTCGTCTGCATTATGGGGTCCACTTACTGCAATCCTGTCCCTTATTCACCATATAACTGGGAATCAGTGATCACAATTACGGGGGTCGCTCACCATACACGTGGGACTGAATCATCTTGCTAAAGGGATCTGATCATGTAGAAAAGTGGTTTCGTCATCGTACACATGGTGTTCAGTCAGTGTTTTTATTGGCATCACTCATGAGATTTGATCATCGTACCCACGAGACAGTATTTGTCCTTATGGAAAGGTTTGGTTTTCTCCCAGGTGATGGTAGTGAGTCAGTTACGGAGGCTGTAGAGTTGGGGTCTTCGTGGTAGTGAGGAATTGACGAATGTAGTCAGTAAGGCTGAAGAAACTTGTCCACCAGTCTGTAAGTAGGATTAGGAGGGTGATGAACCAACGGTGATGAGAAAATTTGCGTTCTTGGAGAATGTTGTTCATTATCCATGTGAGACAGATAAAAAATAAATGGTTTTAATATATACTGAAGGGTATCCAATCCGTTCCATCTCTTCATCCTCGATCTGCAGCTCGTCTCTTTACAACTGCCACTTTAAACTCAGACTTGGAAAGGATTTCCCAGAGGGTCGGTCACAACTTAGTTCAGTTTAACAGCTCTAAAACCCAATCTTCTTTTTCTTTCTTGTTCTAAAATCCCCTTACAACTTTTTCCTCTCCTGTGATGGATCTGTGTGTAATGGCACCACTGAAAACAGAGAAATTATTATAACCGTAATAAAAAAAATCTATCTTGTAAACACTACATTACACAAGTAACACACTGCCAGAACTGGAAGTTCCATTTAGGTGTTGAAAGTTCATCCTTTCTGAACTATTGTCCCTTTTATGCACTGGACTGATCCTCTCTGGACGAAGTACTGCCCTCACACCTTGGGAGTTCCTAACACTGCATACTTACATGACAGAGTCGATCCCAAAGGAATCCGACTTGTCAGCCCTCCCAGTAGCACCTCGGACTTCAGCCCACTTGCCCCACACCGCAGCGTTAATTCTCGTTCCCTCTTTTGTTGATATTGCCTTAAGTTTAGCTCTCGAGGATTGGCCTGTTATGTGTGTCCGTCATTAGCTTGACTACGTAATACTCAGTAAGCCACAGAGGCGCTTGATCGCTTTATGGCCGTCGGCGGCTTAGGGTGAGCGTTGCGATGTATGTTTCCTTCCCTACGCCACTGAGGTTTAGAGCTCTTTACCTTCTCAAGCCTTCCATAACACATCCGTCTTTCCTCTTTCCAGAGGGTAGATTTCCCGCATCTTCCGTAAGTCTTTAGATTATCTCTCCTCTTGTGTCGTCCTTCCCATCACTCTATCCCACCATTCGACATCAAATAAGACCTGGCTGAGAGGAGGACTTTTATCCGTGACGGGAGCCCATCATAAGAGGTAAATGGCCGTATCAGTCACAGACACGAACAATGATAATATCTCTTTCTTTATTAGCGTTAACTCTCCCACTCCACACTGTCTAGACATCACAGATCGGTTTAAAGCTTCTGAAACCCGTTTGATGTTCTATTCTGTATGACGAGTAATTAATTTGCTTCAAAGTAAACTATTTTAGAAAATAGCCACTCATTTCAATAAGAAGATATGAGAGAAACAGGAGCTGAAAATATGCACCAGGGTGAAGTACACGAGCAAGATTTTGCACCTAATAAGAGGAGGAAAGATCTTTGACATTATGGGTTTACCAGCGAATTGTGCTCTAGTGTTAGCATAGTCACTCCCCACACTACCTGCCTCCAGACGTGTCCTCGCTGTCCCAGTTGCTCTACAGCCGCTTGACTTCCCTCCAGCTCTCCTCCTGCCACGCCGTCTCCTCAGCCTCCGGTCAGCCCGTTCTCTCCTACTGGTGTCTTTCCCCTGAGTCCAACACCAGTCCTCTCCGTCCACTAACCACACGGTTCCCCCCTCCATCCTCCCTCCAACTCACAGCCAAGCTTCTCTCCTCTCAGCCAAAACCCATCTTCAGCTCCCTATCATCTTCTCCTCTCCTGCCAGCCTCACACCTCCTCCTCACGAACATCCTCACCAGCCCTCTTCTCACCCTCTCCCAGCAGCCAAGGCGGCGCGACGTGCTCGGGTGTCGACGGTTTATGAAAGCTATGGAATCAAGAGTCTGACATCAAACAAGGAAGTCCCTCTATATTAGGTCAAGATGGCAGACTGGAGTGGAGGTAGAGAGGTGCTCCACTCGCAAGGTGTGGCACAGAGAGAGAGAGAGAGAGAGAGAGAGAGAGGGAGGGGGTAGCGAGGGGGGGATGGTCAAGACAGGGCAGTAGGCAGAGGGTTATCATAGATGACCCCACTGAATAACACACTGGGGAAACGGTAAGAAACACCGTCAATAGCGAAAGAACACTGAGTGTATCGCAGCTACGGTGGAAGAACATGATAAGACACCCCTGGCAGATGGTGAGAAAGATGAAAAGAGATAGTAAGAAACCAGGAGATAGTAAGGGTAACACTGGAAAATAAGGCTGGGAAAGACGGGGAGAGATTTTCAAGAAAGCAGTGGAGAGATAATGAGGATGACTTACGCAGAAAACGATCTGGATAATAAGAACAGCGGACGAGACTGAAGTAGTGAATGGGACACAGTTTCAGCAAGGGTATACAGTGGGAAACGGAGACAGACACATCGGATAACAGACAGAGACAAGAAAGAGTGATGGAGACAGCAGTGGCTATCTGGAAGACGCAGGAAGATAGTGGTTGAGACAGTGATAGGGTCTGGGAGACAGTGGTAGATGGTGGTGGAGACAATGAGAGAAGTTTTGGTGGTTATGAAGATGCTGAAGGAGAGTCAGGAAGACCTTGGAGGAGTAGAGTGGAAAGAAACAATCGATTAGGAAGACACGAGGGAACTGAGGGAGACAGTTGAGCAAATGAGGAGAGATAAAAGGAAAAGTGTTTCGGGTATCATATGGCGGTGAAAAATGAATGCTATAGAAAAAGACACCAGAGAAGGAAGGTGAGGGAAGGTTCTTATGAAAGCAACGAAGATGGCAACACTGGTCCTCTCTACGTGCCTCGTTACAGCCCCAGAAGTACCCCCAGGTCAACTCTCTCATAAATCTTCAGCATATTCCACATTTTTTTTAATGGTACGAGAATTCATGATATTCCTCATTTTTAAGCGAATAACTTTACTACAATATTTCATCCAATGAATATTATGAAAATAATCCATGTTTTCTGGGTTTACAGCGGACAGTGGGTGGAAGGTTCCTCCACTGCTCTGTGTGGTGAGGTTGTGTCAACGGTTCCTCCACTGCTCTGAAGGGACAGGAAATCCATACAGCGACCCAGCCACTTAATGGGATCACGTCAGCCGGTGCAGTGTTAATGGGTATACTCAGGGGGGAGTGTAGAGAGTGTCAACTCGATCGACGTTAATTTATGAGGAAGTCTGGGCCTCTCTAACTACCTGCAGACTAGTTACGGTTGACGCATGGGGGTGGGACACTGGCGAAGCCACTGAATACCCACCACTGTTGACTCAGTTGTTGAACCCTGATTCACCCACAGTATATTCATCGCTGTTGACTCATGAGGTGAGGAACCCTGATCACCCAACACTATTGGTTTACTCATGAAGGCATGTGGTTTGAGCGTCACCACTCACACACCCGCCACAATGTCTTGTACGAGTCAGTGACCTCTGGCCCCGCTCATCCCAAGCTCAATAAGTTTAAACTAGCAGAAGACGCAAGGGAGAGAGAGAGAGAGAGAGAGAGAGAGAGAGAGAGAGAGAGAGACAGTTGCATAGATACACAGACCACTCAGACCCAAGGTCCAAGCGGGGTGGTCTGGCCTTAACGCTAAAAGAAAAATAATGCAGCCCCCTTAAAAGCAGTCGAAGAAACGAATAGCAAAGCAAAGGCTCTGTCCCCGCCCTCCACTCCCTCCGGCAACAAGCAGGACGGAAAACGTAGAAAAAAAAATACCTTGCCGGATTGGAATACCTGAAGAACTGTTTGAAATGAAAGTCACAGAGTGAACATGAATATATTAAGCATCCCATCACCAACGATATAAATCCCTTCACTCTTTGATATAAAGACAATAGTAAGGACACACTTGAGCTACGGCCTCTGGACTTACTATGCCATTATCATTCCTGATGTTAAAGAACAGTCAATAATTCTTATTTATTCCCTCAGAGCAGGTGACATGGGTTAATCAATGTTGGTATGTTACCGTATCATGGCTAGAGAGAGTTCAGTGGTTGAGAACGCAGCATGATCTACTACTTAGTAATGATGACTGATTAAATGAATTATTCAATACCGGAGACTTACAAGTGAAGATCAAGACTAATTTAGAAGATATCAAGGGTGCTTGCAGCGATTACGGGCAGTGATAAAAGCTGAATGGGAGCCAGAGGAAGGAGAGTTTTTCTAAGCCCGATACGCCTGATCCCTTGCCTGAATGGCCTCAGAGCAGGAACGGTTGAACCATGGACTGGATGCTACCAGTAATCCCCAAGCCCCCGACTTTATGCATCAGTCTAACGTGGGGGACCTTGTCGAATGCTTTCTGGAAGTCCAGAAATATGATACATAGTGCTTTTGTCTCATCATGGGTATTGAATAATCTATGACAAAATTTAAGGAGGTTTGTAGGGCATGATCTGCGCCTTCTAAAACCGTGATGTGTAATTATTGATCAGGTTACGTTATTACAGGTAGGCTACGATTTTATTTCTAATAATCAACTCCAGAAGTTTACATATAATTGATGTGAGGCTAATAGGACGGTAACTGCCAGGCAATTCGCAGCTTTCCTTTTTGTTTATAGGAGTGATGTTTGCCAGTCTCCATTGCCGTGGGAGTATTCCATCCCGGAGAGATATACTGAAAATATGGGTTAACAGTCCGGCAATTTCGTGTTTGACGTTTTTAATTCCTCGTGGATTGAAACGATCAGGACCTGAGCTTTTATTAGTCCTCAACTTATCTGTCTGTGTTAGTACCTCTCTAACTGTGACGGTATATTCTAGTACAGTGTAAGTGCTTTTCATCGCTGTCTCAAAACTCGTGCAGTTGCTTTCTGATGTAAAAACAAGAAAGAAGAATTGTTCAGGGTTGCTGCTATGCTTTAATCGTCCACAATGGGTTCCCCAGTCTGCTTTACTAAGTATTTCATTCCACTGCTTATATGTTTCTTATTACCTATAAATTCTTTTAGGATCTCTGTTACTATCTCTTGCAATACTCACTTCGTATTATCTCTTGGCTCTTTTAATAAGATTTTTCTCTTATCTTCTGATTGTGCTATATTGCGTTGCGATATTTGGGTAATTGTCTGATTTCTTACGATGGAAGAGTTTATTTCTGCGCCGTATAGCACTTGCAGTATCATGGTAATACCATTCAGGCTTGTTGTTGGTTTTATTGTTTCCGTCGTACATGGGGATGAACGTGACTTGATGGTGCATAAACTGACCCTTAAAACTGGCCCATAATTCCTCTGGGTATGAACAAACAAGGGTGAGGCTCTTTGATGCGTCGCATAACCCATTAAAATTCCCCCTCTTAATGTTAGGGGTGATAATATTTACGACGAACCTAACCGTGTTATGGTCACAAGTGCCTAGATGTTCTCCAACAAGGGTATTACTTACTAAGAACTCCTGGGACGCAAAAACTAAATCAAGTATATTAGCTTCCCTCGTTCGCACGGTGACGGTTTGGTAGAGGAAATTGTCTTCCACAGAGTTGGTAATTCTAGCAAGAATGATCGAGTCTCTACCCTGTATTGCTTGTTGTAAACTCTCGCACACTTGCACCAAAAAGTCTCTGCCCATTTTCTCGTTGACACAATATGAAACAAGGGACGAACAATTCTGATCACTGTGTGTGATGCTTGGCGTGTGTTGGTAGGCCTGCTATCCTCGGTGACAGTTGCCAGTTAGTACAGTTACTCGTTTCTGGCGTTTGAATTGTGTGT
>JAYMFT010401005.1:0-18925 GCA_038088735.1 Panulirus argus | reverse complement strand
TACCCATTTTTGCTCTCCAAGATAATGTTCTCTCCTTCCACACATTTTTCATCGCTCCCAGAAACCTCGCCCCCTCCTCCACCCTATGACTCACTTCCGCTTCCATGGTTTCATTTGCTGCCCAGTCCACTCCCAGATATCTAAAACACTTCACTTCCTCCAATTTTTCCCATTCAGACTCACTCCCCAATAAACTTGTCCCTCAATCCTGCTGAACCTAATAACCTTTCTCTTATTCACATTTATTCTCAACTTTCTCCTTTCACACACTTTTCCAAACTCAGTCACCAAGTTCTGCAGTTTCTCACTCGAATCAGCCACTGGTGCTGTATCATCCGCGAAAAACAACTGACTCACTTCCCAGGCCCTCTCATCCCCAACAGACTGCATACTCACCCCACTCTCCAAAACCCTTGCATTTACCTCCATAACCACCCCATCCATAAACAAACTAAACAACCAAGGGGACATCGCACACCCCTTATGCAGACCGACCTTCACTGGGAACCAGTTACTCTCTTCTTTTCCAACTACTACTACTACTATTATTATTATTATTATTATTATTATTATTATTATTATTATTATTATTATTATTATAATAGATTATGAGTATATTGAGAGTCTTTGTACATTAATGCAGATATATTTCCGATACTTAAGTTACAACAAATGTTTCAAAATGGCACCCACATACCTATAGACATGCATCTACATGTCTTATCTTGATTGCAGTGTTCTCTTCTGTTATTAATGCCAGCACGCTGAATCTCGGCATGTCTTCAACTGATCAAGTTTCACAAAACATGGCAGTTAACAGCACACTGCATTATGATGTGGTACAAAAGTGTTAGGATACTTTTCAGCAAACTTCTGTTGCAATTTTTCTGTATATTGGTCTACACTGTGTAGCACCTGTTCCACCAAAAACCCTTGTGCCTCATGTGAGAACACCATTTTCACATTAACACATTAGTATCTCGACAAGTTTGTGTTCAAAGATACTCTGAAGGGACATTGTGTGAGGAAGGAAGGGGAGTCAGAGGGTAAGGAGGGAGGGAGGAGTGGGAGGTCAGTCACCATACGTGTCAGAAGTAACATAGGCCTTTTGATGTAACAATAAAACTAAGATTGAAGGAGTTTTTTCATTTGTAGTATAGGTGCAGTAACTTTTGGCTCACCCTATTTAACCTCAGGGCTCCTTCTTTAGGGGTTTCTGCATCTTTGAGGCTTGACTTCAGTCAGCAGCAGGGGAAGAATGGGCTACTTTGAAATGAGAAGTTCTTCGACGAGATTTTATTGCAATAATGTAACTTCACTGAAGGTGACTTTTCACTTTCGGCATAACTTTAAGATGTTGGAGTCTGTTACCATTGAGTAAATTGAAAAGACTTGATTTGATAAGGTAATATATTACCAGGAGGGACTGTTGAAGGGATACAGATATGTGGATCAGATATTTTATGGTGAGATTGATAATTGAAAAGTCCATGTTTCACCATAAAACAGTGGCCATAGACTGAGAATGTGTGATAATCTGAGGTTGAATGTACCTGATCTTTGCCATTAGTTTTGGAATAGAGTGATTATCGTAGATAGACATATATAAAAATGTGTCTGGACAGGCAAAAAATTGAGCTGTACGAGGTTGAAGATGGGAATGAAGCAGGTGTTTTTGTCCCTGTGTATTCACATTCAGTATGGAAGGAAATGGGGTTTTAGCCATTAATTGTAGGCAGAGCAGGGAAAGGAATGGAGCATTGAGTTTGTGCCTTTTTCTTTTGATGTTTGAGACTCCAGTCTCGGACAAAATTCCACATCAGGCCGGGCCTTAATTGAAATTTAGAGAGGATTGTGGAAGGGAAAAAGAAGAAACAAGGGAAAGTATTTACAAATTTTGTAAGTGAAAAACGTGTCTTTTAAAATGTGCCAGGTCATATTTATTGGGAAAGACATGAGATGGTATAGAGTTCCAAAGCTTTGAAGTGTATTGAAAGTAAGTTATCAAAGCGACCTACTCATGGGTTACCAATGGCCACATTGTAATCATGTGATGCAGCAACTTTCTGAGTATTGTGTGGTCTAGCTAGTGGTAGGGGCACACTAGCAGCCAGCTCTTGGGAGCAGATGATAACTGTGGTAATGAGAGAAAGTGTAGAAGAACAGCAGAGTATAAGAAGAATTAAGTTAAGTGTATATGAAGAGGAAGCTGAATGTGAATCCCAAGAAAATTGGATTGGATATTTGTAGCAGGAGATTTGGGATTGTGCTATATGGTTGAATTAGTTTTTGTATAGGGATAGGGGCTTCACATTTGTGGGGATTGTATTCAGTGAAGATAGAATACTTGGGAATGAAGTATTAGAAAAGAGTGGGGAGCAAAGCATGTTACTGAATCTTTAGAAGACAATGTAATATAATAACACATGTACATATGCAGAAGTCAAGAAGTCAACTGCAAGGAATAGCTTAGCCTTTCCTACGTATGAAAGAGAAATGTGGATTTTTAATGTTGTCCTTAATGAATATGGTGTGATTATATTCTCATTCTTTTTTCTTTCACACTTATTTGCTCTAGCCCGTGATAGGGAGGTAGTGCCAGGAACAGACGAAGAAAAGGCCTTACTTGCTTGCCTCTATTCTCATGCCGTAAATGACACTCATAAATAATGCAAAAGTTGTTAGTGTCCCTTACTTTTTTGCATTGTAGCTATCACTGAGGCAAGAAAGGTTATTCGGTCCAGGTCATTTGATAGAATGAGTTTGGATGTGTAATGCATGTCTTATTATATTAATTTTGTCCTTTTCTTATTGTGAGTTTGTATAATGGATCATATTGGTTATATGATCTGTTTGTAACCAATAAATAAATTATTTACCCTTATTATATATGATTTTAAAACATTTCATTAACAAGATGATTATATTTTATAACAATTGGCTTAATAGAAAGATTTATATTGATTGTCTTTCATTATGAATTGCATATTAGAGAACTTTTTTCCCAGTTTTGTGCCCCCTTATGGACTACCTGCTGATCACAAAAGTTTCTGGGATCCCAATGCTGGAGACGTATGGTATTAAGAAGTGGGGATCTTCTCCTCAGTACCAGGCATACATCAAGAACACACCAGCTCTTGTCCCTTTCGTTGGCTCTGTCTCCACATGAAATACGTACAAAACTTTTCTCCGGTAATTGTTATAAATTCATGGTTTTGGTTATGTCATTACCCAGGCCCAGGATATATTTCAGCACAATATGGAAGAGTTAAAAGTTGGAATAGTATTTAACCTTACTGTTAAAGTGTTAATAAACATGGAATAATTTCATTATTTGTAATTATGATTTTCTTATTATTTTGGGGCTAATTCTTTGTTGTAATAGTATTAATAGTGAGGAAAATATTCCTCTCAAGATTTATTGGAACTTTGTCATAAATTGTATCATTTGTATTATTTAAGTACATTAATGCTCATTTCTGATATACCTCAGACAATAGGTTGTGTGCATGTTTGTTAGTAAGTACACTGCTTTAAAGGAAATCATGATATTGCCATGGTAATTAATCGTGTAAAATTCACATTCCAGCTAATTTCACTTGTTTTAGTTTATTCTAAAAGTTTATGTGTTAGAAGTTTCAATAATTTTATATTGTGCTTAGTATGAATACCCATAGAACAAAACAGCTGCTTCCATTTCCAGTCAGTATGTATTTCTTGATTGAATTTTCTTATAAAGTTTGGGCTTTTGTATACAAATATATGAATAAGATTTAATTTGAACCCTTTTCTAATTGGCTAATAGTAACCATCCTGAAACAAAACTGCACAGATATTCAGTTTAGGGGGTGAGTATATCCAACATTTGAAAGTTTTTCCCTCCAATTTACACCCATAAAAAAAAATCTATATTTTTGTGTTAGACAGTATGACACAACAGATGAGGGATTTTAACAAATGTTCAAGGGTCTTGCCTCACATTGGTAACCCTGCTTTCTTCAGTGTATACAAGAGAAAGTATAGAGTGTAGAGTATACTGTGTTCAAATAGCATTAATGCATTTTTTATTTTTCATTTTGAGAATTCCAATGCAGTTCAGCTACTATAGTGTATCACCAATACTGTGCCAGTGTAGGAAATACCAGTAGAGTGTGATACAAAGTTCAGGTAAAACACACAAAACGGACTTCCATGTCTTTCCCACTTATCTCAAGGTGATAAGGGATTGCCCCAGACGTACCTGACCACATACCCTCCCACTCACACAGCTGTCTACTAGGTAATTTTTTCTTTCATACATATTTGCCATTTCCCACTTTTGCAATGTAGTGTCAAGAACAGATGACATAGCCTCAGAGAGAAAAAGGTCAAACATATATATAGCTATGATGATTACACTAGTCTGTGATGGTAGTTATAAAGGTGAGATCACACTTCGATAGAAGTTCTGATAATTTTATTTAACATGTATTTTTCTCTACATGCCACACTGCATGTTTCACGGAGACAGTCTGCCTTATCAGGTGCAAACAATTTACAGTTTTTAGATCACAACACTAACACACAGACTCATAGTCCGACCTGTTATGGCCATGCTGAGGTATACACTGGCTCGACCGTTAAAAGGAGTGGAGTGGGGGGTTGTGTAGGGTACTGAGGTATACACTGGCCTAACTGTTAGAAGGAAAGTTGGGGGGATGCCTTGTGGTTAAGAGGGTTGTGTGGGGAAGGTTGGCCTGGGTATGGAGATGTATGTTCAACTACTTTTCTTACGTTATCATATCCCCCTCACGGTACTTCGGCATGGCCATAACAAGTTGGACCGAGTCTGTGTGTTGGATTTGAGATTTAAATCTTTGTGTATTGTTTGCACCTAATGAGGCACATTGTCTTAGTGAAATATGTAGTGTGGCATGTAGAGAAAATACATGTTGAGTAAAATTATGTTGAGTAAAATTATCTGAACTATCGAATTGTAATTTCACCTTCGTATATATATATTTTTTCATACTTGATCGATGTTTCCTGTGTTAGTGCCAAGAAACAGACGAAGAGACACTTCCACTCACATACACATTTATTTATTTATTTATATATACGTGATCACCATTTCCCACATTAGCACATACATGTACATATACACATATATATGTACATACATATGCATATACATTTAAATACAATATATATCCATATATGCATGTACACATTCATACCTACTTGCCTTCTTCCATACCAGATGCCACCTTGCCCCCAAGAAATGGCAAAAATACATGTTCAGTTCCTGATCGTTCAGTATCTAATTCATTCCATCCTTCCATCTCCAATTTGTTATCTCCATTCTCCTTGTTTCCTCTACTTCTTACACATAAATTCTCATTGTCAACCTTTCCTCTCTCTTCTCTCTCCATATGTTCAGGCCATTTCAGCACACCCTCTTCTGCTCTTTTAACCACACCTTTTTATTACCACACCTCTCTTACCTTTTCATTACTTACTCGATTGAAACACTTCACACCACATGTTGTCCTCAGACATTTCATTTCCAACACGTCCACCCTCCTTCACACAACCTTATCTATAGCCCCTGCCTCATATCCATATAATATTGTTGGGACTACTATTCCTTCAAATATTAAACTACTTCCTTATCAAAGGCAGGGAGGACCACTCCCTCTTTACCAGTGGCAGGGAGGGCTACTACCTACCTCCCAAGCCTCTCTCCCCTCTTGGAAACAGTACTCAATTATCGTTGTAATAGTTCCCCACCCTCACCGACTCTTAACACAGGCAGGCAGATGCCAAAATTTATCAGCCACTTATTGACCCAGCAAAGAGAAATTTCTCATGGTGGGTAACTGATCTTCATTGGACTGAGGTGACCAGTGAAGATGATGTTGAAATCATGAGGGAGAAGTAAAATGAAACCTGCAGCCAGGCCAACCAGCACTTCTTTCCCCAGATGATATCGCTACATCCGGCTGATGCTCCCTAGATCACCCACTGCATTACGCAACTTATGCAAGTGAAATTGAGCATTTAACAATTGCAACAATAACTCCTACAAGCATCTTCACAACAAAGTGCAGTGCAAAGTATGAGCTGCAAAGAAGGCATATTACCCTAATAGGGTGCAGCTTTTAAAACAGGCCAACATCATTAGCATGATAAATGAAGTAAGTAACGGTGACAAGCGAAGGTTTTCCACCTTCCCTTAAGTAAACCAGTCTAGTAATGAAGAGGCCACACACCAGATTATCAACCACTTTGCCAACATTTGCTTACAATTTCTACAACTTTTTGACATCAGCTCGCTCCCAACCCATTTCCTCAAACACAGTAGAGGAATATCAAGTAGCAAAGTGCTTTCTGCACCTGAATAACAAACGCTTGACAACACCCACTGAACTTGCAGTGAAACTACGCAACGAATTCTCCCACTAATTGCGATAATTGATGCCTCACTCAACCAATCTAAATGCCACACATCTTCGAAGACAGCTTTTGTCTCTACCCAAATCCCTCATCTCAGAATCTCATAATAACTTACATCCTGTTGCAATCACTCCATCCCCAGTCTAATTTGTGCAAGTTTTGTGTCTGACTGGATATAAGCTGACATTGCTGATTCAGTAATCTTCTGCAGTTTGGAAACGAAGTCTTCCTCCACCACTTACCGCCTTGTCAGTCTCTTAGACTTCATTTATCATCTTTGGCACTCACCTTTGTAGATTTCACAAAGGTGTTTGACCTGCTAAACTTTAACATCATCATTGAGAAAGTTGATCTGGGACTACGGGAGTGTCATCTCATTGCTGGTGGACTTTGTGAGTGGGCAACATCAAACAGTTTGCTTTAGGGGAGCCACATCAACCTCACTCTCCATAATATGCGATGTATTGCAAGGCATCAAGATTGGGCTGCTCTGCTTCCTCATCCTTATCGCTAACATCCCAAAGGACACAAACCTCCACTGGAAGTATGTAGATGTCTACACTTTTAGCTTCAGTATCAATAACTCTACTGTTTGCGGTGCCCTTCAGAACATTGTCAACAATCTTCACAATTGGATTATAGCCAATGATGTCACCATCAGCCACATCAAGACTAATGATACACATCAACCTGGGTGCAGAAAACATCCTGCCCCCTGACATGATACAAGGCTTAGTTTTCTGTTACATTATGTGGTATGTCATCTACTGTATTACTCTTCAACCAAGTGCATAATGTATAAACCGTACATTTTCTCTGGCTATTTAAGGTGTACCTCACCCATGTGCTTATCCAGTGTGGAAATATCCAGCTCACTTTGATCCTGTTGTTAATTAGTAACTATCATGGGCTTCCAGTTCTGTAATACCTGAACTATGTATTTCCAGTCAAATGGTGCTGTAATCCAATAAACTGGTCTTTATTTATTTATTTACTTCCTCACCAGTGGTAGGGAGGACCTCTCCCTCCTCACCACTGGTAGAGAGCACCACTACCTCCTCACCAGTGGTAGAGAGCACCACTACCTCCTCACCAGTGGTAGAGAGCACCACTACCTCCTCACCAGTGGTGTAGGGAGAACTACTACCTCCTTACCAGTGGTATAGGGAGAACTGCTACCTCCTCACCAGTGGTTAGGAGGATGACTAAAGTGGTCCTTCCTTATATACTGTGATCCTTATGGCCAGTGTTTGTTATAATCCACTGCCTCCAGTTCCTACCCATTTAAACTTACACTTGAACCATCCTGTTTTACCCCCTTCTGCATCATATTGTATTTAGTTTTGTCCATATTTACCTTCAGCAGTGTCCCTTAACATACCCAAACTTTCATCTTTAGATTCTGAGTTTTTCTCTTTAGTCTGCCAGCAGAGCTTGTGTCATCTGCAAATATCATCTTATTCAGCTCCTATGCCCCCTAACCACAGTATACCGCAGACCCACCGACTGATGTACGATCCTTGTATTTTATCTCCCTTACCACCTTGTCCACAAACTAGAGTTATGGTGACATGACACATTCTTTCACCGTCACCAAGGACAACTCTCCAACCTCCTTCCCTTCCTTCTTGCACACAAGCATTACTATCTGGACAAGAAATCCTTACTGCATTTAGTTACTTTCCACTTAACCCATACATCCATGGCACCTTTCAACGGGCATCTTTTATCTAGTCATATGCTTCCCACAGATCCATAAATGCAACAAACAGATCACTCTCCCTAAGTATTTCTAACATATGCTACAAAGCAGCTGTCTAGTCCACACACCCTTTATCTCTCCTGAAACCACAATATTCTTTCCTAAACAGCCCCACTGTGCATGACACCACCATCTCAACAACCACTCTGTAATAGACTTATATGGTATACTCAATAGTCTCTTATTTGAAAATCACTTTTACACTTCCTTGTCTTTATACTAGGGCACTGTGCACGCACTCTGGCACTGCACACTCCAAACAGTGTCAGTGTTACCCCATTTCTTGAGGGACTCTACTACAATCTCATTTGCCTTTCACCATTGCATTTCATCTCTTGCAAGACTTTCACTACCTTTCTTTCCACCATCCCCACTCACTATGACTCTCTTACTTAGCATGCAAATCAAAATGTACTATATCCACTTTTCTGTCATCCAATGCATTCAGTAATCCTTCAAAATACTCAGTTCATCTGATTCTCACATTTGTTTTATTTACTACCATTTCCCCATCTGCTTTGCTCACTCTTTCCACCAATTTTTCTAGTGTTCTCACTCTTCACTTATTCATTCTCCTTGAAGTTAACTGAAACTTCTTCCTCTTTCTTAATTGTCCTCTTTTTCAGCTCATGTGTATTTTCTTGACCTTCTGCCACTTTAACTTTTGCTGAAAAAACCACATTTCTTCCCACAGATACGATCCACACAACTTTTTCACTAGCAACTTGATCATTCCAGTACTCACTACCCATTCTCTTATGCCCACATCCCACCTGAATGCCAGACTTTACTGGTACAATTATGCATTTCTTCCATAAATACCTTCCATTCCCCCATTTTCATTTACATTCATCCTACGCTGTTCCCTCCTGGTATATCTGCCTTACAACCAGTTATCCAAGCTCATTCACTTTTATTGCATCTTTTGCACAGTTCTTATTTCTTCAGCCTACCATCAAATTTCACACTCGCCCCCACCAAGAGGCGATCAGAAATTCCACCTGTCACCCCTCTTGCAATCAGCACACAATCCAGTAACACCCATTGATCCCCAATCCCATTCTACTTGCATACAAACCTTTTCTTAGGCCACACTTCCAACCACCATTCTTCTTGTGGTATACAACAAGCTTTTCCCATTTACTTTCCTATTCTCCAGTTACATTGTTGATTGCCATATTGTCCATGCTTGCATTCAGAAACCCTTGCATCAAAACTGTAAAAGTGTACACACACGCCTACTAAAATGCAGTCTACACTGTCACCTCTGATGTTATTCACATTAGTTTGAGATTCTCACAGAATCTTACATGATGACTGTCATTTTTTAAGTTTTTCAATATGTAAAACATATATGGTTACATCTGATAAGATTGCCACCCAATACTGGGAAGTGGCTTTCATGGAAGTGTGTGTGTAACACTGAGGTGGGAACACTTGCAACAAGAATGCTATGAGAAACACTCCAGGAACATTAGTGACAAATTCATAGACAAATAGTCTGTTGCCGTGCAAATCATGATGTGGTGGTTTTATGTTCTCGAGGGGTAAGCAATCAATGAATGTCTTTATTTCTAATGAAACTAAATTGTTTATATTTTCGGCTAAATAATACTGTAAAATACATAAAATTTACAAAGGAGTTTTTGTTTGATCCAAGTCAACATGCTTTTGGAACAAAACATTGGCACAACAGAGGACTTAAAACTTCTGAAAAATACATTAAGGACAAAATAACCAGGAAAGTAATTTCACAAACAATATAAAAATATTATCATGATGAATGTGGTTTTGAATATAAAAGTTCAAAATAATGTATGCCATTTCGCCAACCATGGCAGAGTTTTGAGTATGATTTTTTTTTCTGCCTGTTGGGCGAACATTGTTGCAGTCAAAGGATGCTTCTAGTCCAGTTTGGCAGCATTCAGTATGATGGCATGAAATTGCAAGAGTTAACTGCATTAACTAAGCCTTGTCTGCATTCTGCCCAAGTCTTTCTTACTGCAACTGTGGCTACATGAAGAACTCCATAAGTAAACTTGATCCAGTAAAAAATTTTGACAATTTAAATTCTTTGCTATTTACTGCCCTTTAATAGGGATGCAAGTGTAAAGCTATTGATGTTACCCCAAAGTGGGCAAGAAAAATGGCATCCAAAGGTCAAAAAGTGGACTTGCTTGATTACCTTGCAGATTGTGAAAATGCACCATCTGCTGGAGGGCAGCTTGGTGTTAAAAGAGTCAAGTGTGAATGAACCATATGAAAAAAATGAGACATAATGGCTACTGTTGCAGCAAGTGCACTAAGGTTTGTGGCTGATATATATATATATATATATATGGCACATGATTCATTTGCAGAAAAAGCCCTCTTTCTCTCTGGATTAAAGATGAGACATGCTTATTTTTAACCCTGAAATTTTCATTATAGGACTTACAAAGGATATATTTGTCAAGGGTCACTTTCCCTAACCTCCTTTATCCCATAAAATTATAGTGATTTGCCAACTGCAGTTTTGCAAACCAAACGGTTTTCCAGGAACAAAACTCACATGGTTGCCACAGGACCTCTGTACATCCATCTATGTATAAAAAATCACTCTTCATCTTCACATATGCAACTTTGGAAAAGACATCATGACAATACAAATAGAATTTTGTAAAATATTCATAAAACTAGTTATAAAATTTTTCATATCTCAATCCAAGTCAACATACTTTATGAATATAAGGAAATGATACATTACCAAAGGACTTAAACAGTTTAAAAAAAATATTCATACATATTCCCCATTTCCTGTGTTAGTGAGGTAGCATCAAAAACAGAGAACTGAGCCTTAGAGGAAAAAATCCTCACTTGGCCTCCTTCTCTGTTACTTTCTTTGGAAAAGTTAAAACTGGGGAGGAGGATTTCTAGCCCCCTGCCCACACCCCTCTTAGTCGCTTTCTACGACATGCAAGGAATCCGTGGGCAGTATTCTTTCTCCCCTATCCTCAGGGATAAATATACATTACTAATTAAAAATAGCAGGCGTATAATATGCCAACAAATGTATATATTAAAATAAAAACACTAAATATACAAGGTGTAAATACATGTGATTTAAAAAAATTAAAAATTTTCATCTCCAAATATTCAAATTGGAAAGACACTATAACACTATAAATATAATTAAAAATGAGGATAGGGGATAGGGGAGAAAAAATACTTCCCACGTATTCGCTGCGTGTTGTAAAAGGTGACTAAAAGGGGAGGGAGTGGGGGAGCTGGAAATCTTCCCCTCCTGTTTTTACTTTTCCAAAAGAAGGAACAGAGAAGGGGGCCAAGTGAGGATTTTCCCTCTAAGGGTCAGTACTCTGTTCTTAACGCTACCTCGCTAACGCGGGAAATGGTGAATATGTATAAAAATATTATATATATATATATATATATATATATGTTTCATACTTGTTCGCAGTTTCCCGCCATATCAAAGATCTTAAATGATGCGTACATTGTTTCATTCCTATACGCAACTGAAGACACTATTCACGTTCCAGATCCAGTCCGGTGACCATTATGCAACAAACTGACTGACTTACACTGTCGGAAGTAAATGGATTAAATGGAAATAAAACAGTAGGTTATGATAATTATCATTGGAGAACAATGACAGAAGCTTATAAATGAGAGTTAAGCCCTTGACTGCTCCCTTTAATAAGTTATATGATACAGGGAAGTTCCGAAAGCTTGGGGAAATGCCAAAGTTACACCGACATTCGTGGCTGGCAAACTTATGGAAAACATCTTGGAAACAAGGTAATTAATCATTTGTACGATCATCACTTAGCGATTCTCAGCATGGCTTCTCAACAAAATTTTTGTCTGGCAGGTCGACTTGATTTCTTTTACAATATAGTCAATATGAATGATGATAGCAACATTTGATAAAGCTCCCACATCAAAGATTACTAACGAAAGGTAAGTCACGTGGTACAGAGGGGGTTGTACTTCGATGATTAGAAAACTGGTGGACTCGACTTCATAAAAAAGCGTTGGTCAAGTCTCAGACTAGTTAGACGTAACAATTGGGGTGCCGCAAGGATCAGTCTTGACACCAATTCATCTTTACTGATAACACATGATGAGCTACGTTGTAAGATATTAATAATGATAACACATGGTGTGCTGCGATTTAAGATATCAATTTTTGCATATGACAAAAAATTAGGGAACAAAGCCATAATAGGAGCTGAACGTTTACAGTTGAAGGCTTATGTCGACAAACTGATAGACTAGGCTCACAGGTGTCAAATGAGTTTTACATTTTCTTAAGTGCAAAGTTTTATAAATCGGCAGTACTATCGAAATAACAACCCACCGAATCAAGTCTCTCGAACTACAAAATGTAAATGAGGTAAAAAAAAGACAGGTAGAATAATCTTCGACGACCTAAAGCCAAGTAAGGAGTGCGTAAAGCAGAAAAAAAAAGAGGCGAACATTGTTCTAGACTCGATAGGTAATTAAACACAGAACAGAAAGAGAAGTGCGACGAGCTACCAAAATGATTCCGCAACTGAGAAACAAATCCTGTGGGTACCGACTAGACGACTTGTACTCATTTAGCCTAGAAAAGAGAAAGTTAAGAGGTGATCTGATACAGGTATTCAGAACTTCGAATGAGGCAAAGTACTTTTCTTCAACACACTTGTAACATATGGAGTGATATACCAGTGAAAGTTAGTTGAAAGAAGGACCACAAACATGTTTAAGCGTAGAATTCACAAATACGTCGTTCTCGGCCACGACAAACATTATTCGCGCCTCCACAGCATTGACTGTAGTAGTCATCCGTTTGCTTTTCATCTTAATACACGGAGCTCTGTTTTTTCTGATCTCTTCTGCCACCAAAAAGAGCCTCGAGAGGACGCCAACGTCCGTTGCTATTTGGATTCCTTTGTATAATTTTCCTCACCTCTTCAAACTTTCTTTGATCACCACACTCCCAAGAACCATCCCAAACTGAAGGAGATACTGAAACGACCCACCAAGCGGGGAGGTCAGGAATCGTGGGCAGAAGATAATCACCACACTCACAAGAACCCTCACAGAACTTCCAAAACTCATCCCTTCAGTGAACAAACATAATCAAAGTTTCATCTCTAACCACCTGAACCTGGAACATAAGTTGAGGACGAAATTGAACATAAATAGATAAGATACATATGTAATGCCGATTCCAGGTACTAAACACAGTCAATTACTTCTACAGAAGTTATGGAGTTAGAGTTAATAAGGCCAACCTCCCTCTAAATTCCCCTGAGCACAAATGCCATATAGTACCAATATCACCGCTTTCTCAATTTCTACGTTATAAAGAGAATCAAGTGAAGAACAAAAAGAGAAATGATTATGAATAATGAACAGCACAAGTTCATAACTATTACTCTGTTACAGCCAAGGAGAGCACGTATAGTATACTTAGGAAGAGGATTATACACTGTTTGTGGAGTCATTAGGTAACATAATCAAGTAATTAAGTATGTCTGATACGTCTTAATGATGATGAGAATGTGGAGGAGGAGGAGGAGGCAGAAGAGGAGAGGAATGATGATGAAGAGGAGGAGGAGGAGGCAGAAGAGGAGAGGAATGATGATGAAGAGGAGGAGGAGGAGGAGATGAGAATAATACGATGATAATGATTTTAAAAATGTGTGAAACACTAGAGACAGTTCAAGAGATGGAGCCCCAAGAGTGATGATCTCCCTCCACATAGAGGAAAGTAATGCTGAAAAAAAAAATGGAAAAGGAAACGCGAGATCCTGAGCGCTTTCGTATATCAACACATCTTCAGAGGACAGTTACAAAATGAGAGGATCAAAGACGAATCAAGCTAGACATGTACACAGAAGAAGGAAGAAGGTTGACAGGAAACATTAGAAACAAGGTTGATCCAGGTGTCACCATGACCCTCCCTTTACTCGAGTCTTGACCTGACTACACATAAAGAGAGCCAACACAAGATTGACATACTGCTAAAATTAACTTGTGAAAGCTTTTAACAACATTTTCTACAATAAATGGATCTAATTTATACATGCCTTGACTGATATTCAACACTATCCTCATGGTACTTAATGATATTAGATTCAATAAAATTTCTTTCATTTCTATCTTTACATTTAACAACCACTTTAGCATTCTCCCAATCAAATGCTTTAGCCAAACTTGCACTTAGTAAAGGTGATGTTAAAAACAACATTGGGCTATCAATTAGAGGCCTTAAAACTGCAATTAGAAGGGAACTAACTGACCTCTTTGAGACATGAAGGCGAGTTCAGATAAGCACAAGTGGAAACATTTTCCATCACAGCGAAATGTGTAAAGTAAAACATGTATATGGAGAAAGCAATAAGATCAGCAGATTACATGATGTTGTAATTGCTATATTAGTTCTAGGCTACAGGTACTACTGGCGCTTTGGCCTATCTGGAGAAGTTAATCGTATAAACTGTAAAGTTTGTGGTTAAAGATTTGGACACAAACTAGAACACTATGTCTTAGAATGTGAAAAAATTGAGCCATTTAGGGACAGATCTAAACAAACCCTGCAAGAAATGTCGCAACACCTTGTTATTAATAACAATATGCCTGAAATTCTAAGTTTGTATCCACTTTTTTGTATCTAGTAGGTAGAACTTACCATATGAAACTAATTAACTATGTAATGCATGCAATATCAACCCACTGGAGTCTGACTAAAACCCTTTGTGACCCCTGTAATCCTTTTGCGCTACCGTTCACAGAATGAGTATGGTGTGCACAATAAATTTGCCAGGGTTACCGGCACAAATCAATCAAATTGGGTGATCACTTTCACAGAGATGTACAAAGAGGGCATTACACTGCTAACCGACACGTACGCTATATCTATGTTGTCTAATTCTAACATCCAAACCCTTGCCTGTCTCACATTTATAAATCTTGTTAACATTTTTACAAGGAATTTGGTAAATACAGCCGACCACCTCATTGAGAGAATTCTTAATCAAGATGTCTTTTACAGTAAAATTGTCTTTGAAAATTACATTTACATGAAATTTTTGGAGTAATGAGCTGATGCTTGAAAGTCTGTCATCATAAGGCAACACCAATAGGTTTTCTGTAGATCTGTGTGTTGTAGGTTCATTCCTATAGAAGGTCTTTTTAGCGGCCCTAAGTGATTTATCAATAAACCAATTGGGGTACTGCAAGTTATGGCCGATACTCTAATATTCTAAATAGTGTCAAATTCTTCATCCAGGAATTCAGGGTCACATATGCTTAAGGCTCTTAGGAGCATTGATGAAAAAACCGACACCTGGACCAACCTTCTTTCTAATGTCTACTGTCAACCTTGTTCTTTGTTCTCTGTGTGTGTGTCTAGCTTGATTCGTCTTTGATCCTCTCATTCTGTAACTGTCCTCTGATGTGTTGATACATGAAAGCGCTCAGGATCTCGAGTTTCCTTTTCCATGTGGCTTTTTCAGCATTTATAAAAGCCTGTGTTTGTTGTGGTTTTGTGCATCACAGTATAAGTAATTAATTACAAAGGAATATTACACGGTCTGCAAACTAGCGCCGTACGGAACATTTACTATATGAACAATAATGTTAAAATCAGATGCAGAAATGAAAATAAAACTAAGGAATGAAGACGAAGTAAATATCATTCCAGTTCTCTAACTGATAGACGAAAAATAACAAATTTGAAGAATAATTAAATCACGTACCAAAGCAGGTGATAAACTGTCATATGAACTAATGTGTGATTATAATTAAACATTTCTTCTTTACATGCAACCTATTTTTTAAGAGAAAAGTTCGTTTCGATGCGTTATAACTGTATTACAACAGTGTGTTACAACAGTGTTACAAAAAAGCGTTACAACACTGCACTACACCAGTGCGTTACATTTGATTTCCGCACCATGTTAGCATCAGGGTTACATCATAGTACGGGGTTATGATCAATACCCACGTAAGGACTTGGTTTCATCCCTGACTTGGTTAGGATAGGTCAGCAGGAGGCTGTCCTTCCCTCTGGTTTGAGCACTACAGTTGACTACATTAATCAACCCGCTGTTAAAGTGTTGATAAGCACATGGGTGAACCAGGGTCTCGTAGTTGTCAGCTGTTGTAATTCAGTGTTGGGGTCGGTGTAAACAGTAAAGCCTCTCTGTTGATAAGGGAAACAGAAAAATTTGGTGCTAGTAATGATAAGATTGTAAGATGTAGCGATAGAGAGAAAAAACGTAAAAATAAAACTGGTGCTGCAAACATTGAAACCGAAAATGTCCGCTGGTGGTCATAGTAGAATTAAACAAAAAGAAAAATGGTGGTGCTAACAATGGAAGTCCTGTTTTCTTCCAGCTGCCGGCTGGAAGAAGATTTTACGCTTATGTGTTAACCAGAAGTGTACCAGGGTGTGGTGATCTGTCCTATAAGTCTTTTATGAAAACTTAAGGAAAATTTTCTGAGTATTAACCTCGATTAACAGTATAAAGAATTTTTAAAAATTTCAATTATTTTTCAAGTGATATTCAAGATGTTTATGGATGAGAAACTGACATGCCAGCAATTTATGATTTTCAAAAATCCTTATAATTCTGTACATCCGCAGGAAAAATAAGTTCAACAACACTACCCATTTCTACCATTACAATTCAAAGTTAAATAACCTGAAAATCTACCAACTAACCAAATTACTCTACCTTGGTTAACTACCGGAATTTACTGGAGTCGAAAAGGTGGGAACATAAATTAAGCAGCATTACTGCCTTTACGGGCTAGTTAAGTTGACGATCACTCAGTAAGAACATGGGACTTCAGGGACAGACCTTCTACTTTATCGGTGACTTAAATAGTTAACAAACCACTTGGATCTCTTGGAAAAGACCTGCCCAGGGAATCATAAACTCTGACACGACCTCAGACAGATCTCTTCCAGGGACGTTCAGCCAAGACTTATGCACGTCCAGGGATTCTCAGCAAAGACTTAAGCAAGCCCGGAGATCCTCGGTCAAGACTTAATGAAGTCCAAGGATCCTTGGCCATAACAAACAAGTCCAGGGATCCTCTGCCAAGACTTATACCAGACCAAGCATCCTCAGTCAAGACTTAAACATTCGTGGTCTTTCAAGTAACCTCTCTTCTGTTGAAAGCCCAAAACTTAAACAAGTCCAGGGATCCTCAGCCAAGACTTATACAAGACTAAGCCTCCTTTGCCAAGACTTAAATAAGTCCATGAATCCTCAGCTAAGACTTAAATATTTATGTCCAGTGATCCTTTGCCAGGACTTAAATAAGCCCAGGATCCTCGATCAAGACTAAAATAAGGCCGGGGTTACTCAGCCAAGACTTAGTAAGCTCAGGTATCCTCAGCCAAGACTTAGGTCAGTTCAGGGATCCTCAAGCAAGAGTTAAGTAAGTCGAGGGATCCTCGGGCAAGACTTAGTAAGTTCAGGGACCCTCAGCCAAGACTCTAGTAAGCCAGGTATTCTCAGCCAAGGCTCACGTCCAGGATGAGGACATCAGAGGAAGATTTATGAATTGCTGTTTTCTTTTTGCCGCTGCTGTTGCTATTGCTGTTACTGTTCTTGCTGTTGATGTCAACTCCAAAGATGATGATGGTGCTGATCGTGATGGGGAGGAAGGGGATACAATGAAAATGGTGGTAATAGGAAAGGAGGAATAATGATGATCATAACGATGATGAAAGTGACGAAGAGGAGGAGGAGGAGGATGAAGTTAAGAATAATGACAACACAGTCATTCCCGCAACAACTGTGAACAACTACTTCTTGAGGTCCTGTTGGCGGCGATGCAACGACTGATAACAACAGACGGATAATGATAGTTATTCCTGGGTCCTCTGCTCCACTACTGAGATGGTGAGGATGTTGAGGTGGGTGATGAGGATATTCTAGGAGAGATGGTGAGGATGTTGAGGAGAGATGGTGAGGATACTGGAGAGAGGCTGTGAGGAAAGTCGGAGCGGACGGCGTGCAAATTGTTTTCCGCCGCTGGTGCCACAACACCACTCGCGGCGTCGCTGCCGTTACTGCCATTACCCCCAAACACCGACGACAACCTCCTCCTCCTCCTCCCCCATCCATCACTGCTTATAATGATCCTTCATTACCTCGACCACTAATACAATAATATAAGTAATTAATCACCCAGCGCTGTAACGGAGGCTTCCCGGCACGAGTTTCAGAGGCTGTGGCGAGAGGCGCCGGGTCTCTTCTTGTCCAGGACCATTACAGACACGACGAGATACACGAGTTTGGGAGCCCACGGGAAAACAACGAACTAGGTAATATATCTCTGTCCTGCTACACACTTCCTGATGCTGAAGGATAACCCCCCAGGCTGAGAAAATGAGCCTTTTGTATTTAAAGGCAGTATATTGCTTACATTCCGTGCGTGTGGTAATATTTACCAATGCGTCTCTCTTCACCTCTTGAGCACGACGAAAAAAAAAAAACGACGAGACGATCCTTGGGTATGATTGTCATCCACTTTTTGCAATGACCGTCAGGGGTCAGGTTAAAGGTGTAGCCATCAATAATAACCAAGCATCAGACATTATATACCCTTAACCTCATGCCGCACTGGGTCGAGCGCATAGGTTTGAATCCTGGTTCCGGCAGTCGGTCCACAGTCAACTCAGCTGTTCATCCACCCTTAGAGGTTGGTCGATAAAAT
>JAYMFT010400994.1:0-18927 GCA_038088735.1 Panulirus argus | reverse complement strand
TTTTTTCTTCGTCTGTTTCCTGGCGCTACCTCGCTGACGCGGGAAACAGCGATCTAGTATAATAAATAAATAAATAACTTAGAAAAGGAGAAAGATGAAAGTGAATATGAATAAAAGCAAGGTTATTAGGTTCAGCAGGAGTGAGGGACAGTTTAGCTGGGGTTTGAGTTTGAACAGAGAAAAATTGGAGGAAGTTTAGTGATTTATATATCCGAAAGTGGAAATGGCTGGGCACCAAATGGAACCATGGAGGCAGAAGTGAGTCATAGAGTTGAGGAAGGAAGCAGAGGTTTTGGGAGCACTGAAGAATGTGTGGAAAGAGAGAATGTTATCTGAAAGGGCAAAAATGAGTATGTCTGAAGGAACAGTAGTTCCAACAATGGATGTGAGGTATGGGCTACGAATAAGGCTGTGGAGAGTAGGGTGGATGTGATGGATATGAAATGTTTGAGGACAATATGTGGTGTGAGGTGGTTTGATTGAATAAGTAATAAAAGAGTAAGAAAGATATGTGGTAATAAAAGGAGTTTGGTTGGGAAAGCAGAAGAGGGTGTGTTGAAATTGTGTAGACATATGCAAAGAATAGGTGTGGAAAGGTTGACAAAGAGGACATGTTTCAGAGGTGGAGGGAACAAGGTGAACAGGGAGACCAAATTAGAGATGGAAGGATGGAGTGAAAAAGATTTTGAGTGATTGAGTCCTAAACATGCAGGAGGGTGAAAGGTGTCCACAGAATAGTGAACTGGACCAATTTGGTATACTGGGGTAAATATGCTGCCAATGGACTAAACCAAGGCATTTGAAGTGTCCAGGGCAAACCATGGAAAGGTCTGTGGGCCCTGGTTGTGGGTTAGGGAACTGCTGTTTCAGTGCAATTTACATGACAGCTAAAGAATGGATGTGAGTCAATGTGGCCTTTCTTCATCTGTTCCTGGCGCTACCTCGCTAACGCAGAAAACAGCAATCAAGTATGAAATAAATTAAGAGATAAAATAATTTGAATTTCTTTAGTCAGATGGACTATCTACATTATCATATATGTTTTTCACTTAATCCACTTCAATCTTCTTGTATTTCAGTGTTTAGGGAGTAAAATTCTTTCTTGAATAACATCAAAAATATGGTAAATTTAGGTTGCTGGGAGAAGTTATGTGAGGTTTTCATTGATTCTCTTGACTTATGGGACATTTTTGCTTTTACTGCCCCATATTCCTCTCTCTACATCATAAATCTCACTATTAACACACAATTGTAAGATATAAAGTTCCAATCCCATTTCCCCATTTAAATCACTTCTATTAAGCATAATGAGTTAACTGCTTTAAGTTGCTTCAAACCTACACATTATTTCTGTGGTAACCCTAAATTGGTATTCTAAGTAATAACTTACCTAAAATATCATTACAGTGAGCAAGGTGCCATTCTAATGTAAGGGGGTGGAGGAGTCAGCTGGTGTAAACCCCAGATAATAACATGGCACCTTTCTAATAAAGTTTACTTATTACAGCACCTTTTCTATTACATATGGACAACAACATCTCCATTAATAGCACCTAATACAACCAGCCTAACTTAACTGCACCAAAAATCACCCAGATCAAACAGGTGGTGGTAACACTAAAATAAATAATTCATTAGCCACTAACCTCAACCTCAATGCTTTCATTTAAAGTGATTCATATTCATTATCTTTCAAACTACTGTTTACGATATTGTGCAATCTCACAGTTATTTTCTTAATTCAATAGGATTCAAGCATCTCTAAACGTAACAAAAGAAGTAGCATGAGGTACTGGTCGCCTTAATAGCTCGCCTCGGTACTGAGTACAAAATCTTGCTGGGTCAAGCCAAGCATCCCGGATACACATAGGAGCCTCGAGTTCCGTAACCCCTCAACTATTGTTCTCTCTAGGGGCTCTTGGATGATAACCTGTTTTACAAATGCATTTTTTACACTAAATCACTCTTACAGAGAATATGGAGTCCCCTGATAGGCGTTGCAGTACAAGCCTGAATGGAGGCATCATTTTCATTGGTTCTAGTTTTCCTATTTTGGATTCTTTTTTATTAATGCAAGGAATTTTGTGAAGTGGAATTATATTATGATACCCTTTAAAATTATCTTTCGACATCAACTCCTTATTGGTAGGGTTATAAGGGAGAGAGAAGACGTGAGGTTAAATGACAACACTATAATACTGGTAAAAAAGGAAATCAAACAATGTTCACTTTAATGTTCAAAGACTGCAAATGTGATGAAGTTCTCAATATTACTACATATCATTAAGAAAAACATGAACAATTTTCCTAAGATCTCCATCAAGTTTTTCATTTCATTACAATTATGAAGAGTGAATTCAGATGTCTAAAAGGATAACAGAATCTTACCCTGAGCAAGAGAGATCTCATAATCATAATTACGAGCCATAAATCTATAAAGATATCTAAATTTAACCAAAATATGTGCAAAAATCAGATTTTCAGATTAAAACGTTATAAGGATATGGCAGTATTCAGTGGGATAATAAATATAAATGGCATTTCCACAGTGTCCCTGTAAGTTTTCTTGTTACATTACTGCATCATTTGCTTTGTATATTGGCTTTTTTTTTCTTATGTTCAAGGCTCCAGCCACAGACAAAAATCCACATTGAGGCTGGGCCTTAATTAAAATATAGATAATTATGGAATGGAAAAAGAAAAGACAAGGGAAAGTATTTACAAATCTTTGAGAAAAAGTGAAAGACCTGTCTTTTGAAATGAGCCAGGTCATAGTTATTCTCAAACTGCACTAATACTGTACCTCAGAAGTAATAAAAAGTATCCTTTTATCTTTTATATGTAGGCAAACTAATTATTGAACCAATTTGCAAAAGCAGGTTGCAAATGACCATAAAATGACCAATTTTGCATATACTGTGCTATGATTTCAGAAATCAAGTCAATATCAGTTACTAGGGAAAATAAATCATTATACACATTAACATATACTTATAGAAATGGTGCTCTACATCATACTCTGAAACCTTCACCTTGCCCAAAACATTACACTGCCATCAAAAAAAAAAAAATCAAATACCCAAAACTAATTCAATGTGTATCTTATCTGATAATTTACGTTTTTCGTCTTCTCTAATAAATAAGTCAGTACCGAGGAGGGATATTAACCTCTGGGAAAATGAGCTTTAAAAATTAAGTTTGTGAAATATATCTGTGCACCCACTGAACCTTTGAAACTTTCACCTCAATATTCTTAACAACCCTAACTTGTCCTTAAGTTTAATTCCTTATATGTAAAAGGACAATGTTTCTCATCTCTGTAAACCCATAAGATCAAATATTTGTAGATATAATTCATCTCTGTACAGAAATATACAGCTGTGAGGATAAAAAAATATGTTGAATAATTAAGCAGCTGAAACAATTGTGTAAATCAAGTGAACATAGTAATCCTCACCTGACCTCCCATTGCTGCTACCCATGCTGGAGAGCAGACATTTAATTTTCCCTAGGAACCGTCAAATAACCAAATAACATTCATTTGGTTTGTATTCTTTTCTGAATGATTCACTTGATGTCCCAGAATTAGCTAAAGTTAGAAACTGCAGCATTAAATCTTATCAGTATTTGCACTTCATCAATTCTATGATATTCTAATGCTTTGGCTGAATAACAGGTACATGTAGGTTGCATATACAATCCAACCACATTTTTTGTCATCAGGAAGTGTGCTTTAAAATGGGCAAAACATTTATCATGATTAACGAGGTTTTGCCTTTTGGATCAAATCCTACAGACTTGGAATAAGCTCTAGCTTCCAACACACAATGATTCTTAAATCACAATAAAGTAAATGTTTATCCACCATCCTTTACTGGCACAGTTAATCATTAAAAGTTTTGATACCTTTAATCATTGTATGATGTAATCTTATCTGTTACCATTAATTTGCAGGTGTGTGTACCTGCGGCATTAAACCAGCAAGGAGAGTCAACTCGTCTTTTGGCTTATATTCTGGTAAACGTCTCCTCATCCTCAGTTGATAGGGTTTACTAGTCATACACTGCCAAAAGAAAGGGGTTTCATTAGTATTATAAACCTATTTCAAACTTTAATTTCCTTCTATTGGAAACTCAGCATGCTTGCCAAGTTTCTTTACAACCACTTCTTTACTGGCAAAGCATTTTTCACCACAAACAGCATGCACCCTAATACCATGTCTTTTCTTAAATATCTGTAGACACAATCATCCATAAGGTTAAGCTTTTTGTTTAATATACTGGCTTGCTCCTGTGCAATTTTTCCTGAAATCCCAACATCAATATCCTAATTAAGCTTTAAACAACTGAGTCAATGCACCATGCAAATCACAATGTCTTTTCTTTCTTCACTGGTTTATGAATGACCCTCCTACTCCTCTTACTTTCAATGTCAACGTGGAATGTAAGTACATTATTGTATACTTCTTTCCATCCTACACATCTGAGGAAAGAACATTGTAAATCTCACACAAAGCCCCAACTGAAAAAATCATCTTACAGAGGCAACTCACCTCCTTTTGAGGATAGAGTCCACTGGCCTCCTTGTCTGGACATGGAGTCCATAGGTCTCCTTCTCTTAACAAGAAGCTCATTTTAGAGGTAAAGTATCACCTAATATTGACACTTAAAACTGTGAATGCCAATTACTTGACACTGTGAAGAACTACAAACACCCGAGGATGTAAAGAAACAGCTGAGGAAAACTGGAAAACCATCATAACACCTAGGTCATGCAGCAGTTTGTGAAACTAATTCAGAGCATTAGAAGTTCTGCCATATTATCAAATTTCCTAAAATTGTCTATCTATCTACCGATCTATCCATCTATATCTATGATGCCCGTTCCTTCCAGGAACTCCCATCAAAGGGTGGCTACAGCAAAAGAGTCTCCACTTATCCCTGTCCTTAAATGCCACCCTCACACACCATTCCATGCATTCTTCCTCTGTTTCTCTCCCTCCAGTACTCTTCCACCCTATTTGCCCTTGTCACTCATGGTTTTCCACTCACACCAATCCCTTTAATTGTACTATCATACACTTTCCTTGTAAACTCCCACCCACTCTTATATTCTTTCCACATGCCCAAATCATCTCAAAGTATTACATTTCACCCATTCTACCACTCCATAATTCACTCCCTTTGCATTATTTGCCATACCATATCTCTCATACACCCTTTCATTTCTTTCTTCATTCTATCTAGTCACACTACATGCTCTTCTCAAATAGCTCATTTCCACAGCCTGGATTCTTGACCTTTGTGCCTCATTCCACATCCATGTTTTAGCTGCATAGGTCAGGGTTGGGAGGACAATCCTGTCTCTTAATCCTATCTTCACTTCCAAACTTAAACCTCTACCCTTCATTATTCTATTAAGGGACCCAATGACTCTTCTACCCTGTAAAGCTCTCTCCCTAATCTCTCCTTTCATATCACCATACTTACCCAAGACAGCTACCAGATACTTAGATTCCCTCACTTCTTCCAGTCTTTTTCCCCACATATCCAAAGCACAATTTAATACACTTTCTTCTTTTACTCTATATGGTTTTACAAAATCTATACTTTTACTCCATTTCCTTTCAAACACAATTACTTTACTCTTACTTGCAATTACCTTCAATTTCCTCCCTTTACACACATCGTAAAACACACTTACAACCTTCTGCAACTCCTCTTCAGCCTCCACACACAACACAATATCATCAGCAAACAGGCTTGCCACTAGTCACCATGTCTCACTGCAACAATCCATCTCTGTACCCTTTTTCCCTAGTTTTGCTTTCATCTCCATCCATATATATATATATATCAAAAACCGACAGTGACATCACACAACCCTGCCTTTTACCTACATGTATCCCTAAACTTTCACTCAGCTCTTCATCCACTCTTAAAATTCATTTACTCCTCTATACAAGGCTTTTCCATCATCCAACAGCTGTCCCCCTATACCATATATCCTTAACACATCCCACAAAGCATTCCACTCAACTCTGTCATACGCTTTCTCCAGATTCATAAAAACTGCATACAACTTTTTATCTTTCACAAAATACTTTTCCACCATCTTTTTTATTACAAAAATCTGATCCATACATCCCCTACCTTTCCTAAAACCCCCTTGCTCTTCACTTACTCTGCATTCAGTCACTTCCTTCACTCTGTCAATTAATATTCTTGCATACACTTTTCCTGGTATACTTGACACACTTATTCCCCTATACCTGCTACGTACATCCTTAGCACCTTTTCCTTCAAGTAAAGGAACAAAAATAGTTTTCACCCAATCCTCAGGCACAACCTTCTGTTTCCATGCTAAATTACATATAAAATGCATCCACTCTATCACACTTTCACCTCCATACTGCAGCATTTCAGCCATTATCCCATCTACTCCAAGCACTTTTCCTACCTTCAGCCTCATTATTGCCCTTCTTACCTCCCTCTTTGCTACAGGCCCCTGCACTTGTATCCTCTTCCTTCCCTCCTGCTGATTTGACAACCTTTACTAGTATCTCTCTAAACATTTTAAACATCTCATTCCTACATGACTGCACCAAACATTCACTGCACTTCCTTCCATCTAAGTTTTCAGTTACCTTCCTCTCATACTCCTCCCTGTATTTTTCTTGATTCATCTTCTGGTTTGACAACACTTTTACCTCTCCATTTTTCCTTACAGCATACCTCCATTTCTCACTGATCCTCATCCCCACAAGAACCGCAAAATGGTCAGTCTTCGAAGAATCCTTTCATGACTCTAGCATCCAGCACAGCCTTTCTCAATCTTTCATTCACTGCCACATAGTCCATCAAAGCTTTTGCTCTTCTCTTCTGTCATTCCTCATCCATGTACATCTGTGGATCATCTTGTGCTGAGAAAAGGTGTTTGCAAAGAATAAACCACTCTCAGCACATACATCTACTAGATAGCTTCCATTCTCATCTACTCTAGGCACTCCCCACTAATTTCATTACATCCCACTTTCGCATTCATATCATCCAATACAACGGCATTTCTCTCATTCTCAAAATCGTTTATACAGTCATTCAAATTCCTCCAGAAAAGCTTCATTTCATCCTTACCTTGCACAGTCTTCATATTCACAGGCTCTGGAATACCCTCCCATACTCTTTGTGATAGCAGAATTGCACATCCTTTTTTTCTCTCCCCCGATAACTTTCACTCATTCCCGTCCATACCACACCTCCTTACATACCCTTCCATAACTTATATTGATTATTTCCACTTTCACTCCACACACCCTGCCCAAGCAAAGGGGTTTCCCCTATCCCTAGCACATCCATGCTGCTATTTTTTAAACTTCTCCACAATATCCCTCCTTTTATTCTCACCAGTTATCCCATTCACATTCAGCGCCATCACCCTCAATCGCTTGCTCCTTTTAACCCTCCGCATAACTGGTAGACTCCACTGCTGCTTCTTAGCCTTTTGTGCCTCACCCTTGACAGGTTACTGGCAGATGGCAACTCCAGCGCAGTGTTCCCAGAGGCAGCGAGACTCCAAAATTGTCAAAACTAAAAGTAATGGAAAACTCAGGTGTTTGTCCAAATCTAAAACTATTGCCCTGATTTAATTGGGCAATGCTTCACCCTTTAGTTCCACCCCTAATGTGCTGAAACTCAATGGTTTTTCTAATTCCAAGCCTCTTTACACAGTAGCAGCACCTCCTACCTCATTAGTTATTATAATGCCACTCCATAATGTTAAAAGTATTTCCTAAAACATTTTAAGATATAAATTCATTTGATTTCCCTTTAACACTGTTTCATTCAACTATTTAAACATTTCTTTACATTCTTTTTGCTGCAATGCATATTAAATCCCATTCTCTTTAATATAGATATCATAGCACTTGTTTGCTTATACCACTGGATTTTGGTGAACCCTTTTGAAACTTATGGGATTGTTTGTGAAAAACAATTGCTAAACTATATTCATGTCATCATTCTTCTAATGTTCCATACCCCCTTACTGATCTGGTCTGACTTCATGGTAGCTCTGGCTGCCACATGAAACCCTATGATTTATTTGGCATATTTCGTACTCTACATAATCTTAGTGAGTTCCTGATCTTGAAAAATGTATTAAAACTTTATAACATGTGAAAAAGGCCATGTTATGATTAAAATCACTTGGAATAACATTCTTTTTTGCCATAAAGTGGTCAGAGACAATAGCAATAGGCATATGAGATGTTAATGTTCATTAGTAAAGATATCCTTTTTTTGAGAAGTCCAATTTGCCATTGAAAAAGCTTCTCCAAATCACAATTTTTTCCCTAGTGTCAAAATAAAAAAATGCAGAAGATGGTGTACGAGCTCAATAGCACTAAAAGTAGAGCTTCAGATTGGTTTAGTGTTTACTGAGAAGTTGTGGTTTATCATTGTGACAGTCAAAAAGAAAATACTGCTTTAGTCTGGACTGCTATTGAAACAGACAAGGCACAGTTCAGTGAAAGAAAATAAAATCGTGTGATCTCTGAAAACTGGGTACTGAATGGCAACCAAAGGAACAGAAAATAGCTTTACTTTATGTGTCTGTGGAGGATGAAATTAAAGTAAACTTAGTGTAATTTATCCTCCTTGTACTATAAAGACAACAAACTGTTGATCAACTTACCATAATCTTACTCAGTAAAGATATATTCAAAACTGTCAACCAAAGTTTTAATTATGTCAAATTAGAAACAAGGGCTTACACTGTAAACATCGACAGGGTGTGCATGAAAGTTTATGCCAATGTCCTCAAATATAACAAGCACAGTCCTTCTTTTATGAAAATACTCACATCAGTGACTGAATCCATCATATTCTCCTTAATATGGTACAAATTAATTTGTATGTTATTTTAAGTTATGGTATATAGGGTAACACATAAGTTTTATCAATTCTGTTGGCTAGTTATGCTTAGGTTAGGGAAGGTCAGGTAGCCTATGATAAGCATCCTTATGCCAGGCATTGGCTAAGCTAGGCTAACATAGAGTATGCTACATTCCACAAGGGTAGGCTTGGTATAGCTAAGATAATGTAGGTTTTTGTAGGCTAAGTTCTATGTTATTCTGGGCTAGGATCCTAATCCTTCCTACACTAGTCTTGGCTAGGCTTTCCAATCCTAATCTTCCCTACACTAGTCTTGGCTAGGCTTTCCTATCCTAATCTTTCCTACACTAGTCTTGGCTAGGCTTTCCTATCCTAATCTTCCCTACACTAGTCTTAAGTTTGTAGGAGAATGACTAAGTGTTGGCAAAGCAGATTAGGCTGGATTAGATCAAGTCTAATTAGATTAGATAGTTTGGTAGAACATCAAGTTTTTTGGGCTTCAATCCTACTTTTATCCTTTGCTTCAAGTCCCTGCCATTTCATGGGAGAGTCAAGATTCTTGCAGTTACTGGTATAGTTGCTTGACGTCATCTCTATAGGCATATATGAACTACGTTTATGCACTCTACTGAGTTTCATTATACCAATTCCATTTATTTCCAATCAAAACAAAAATGCAGGACTAATCTAGACACTCACATTTTCTCTGATCTTCATACTCCTTCCTATTAACACTTACTTATTACTTGAGAATAAATCACAGTGCTTTAATTCACAGATAAAATTTTACAATACAGATATGCATTTTCTAGGATATTTTTTATGATGTGATTCCTACTCTTATGGAAATGATGTTGCTTTGCTAAAGAGTGATTTAAAAATGTGGGATTTTCCTTTTTCACTCTTAAAACTGATGTTATTAAATCAATTAATAGAGATAGGGTTACAAAGGAGAGGGAAAAAATGTGGGGTTAATTAATAAATGAATAATGGTAAACAGCAATAAATATAGGAAAAAAAAAGATAACATGCCTATTTTAATGCCTCTAATGCCTTCCAGCATCTATTATTAGTGAATTCTTATTACCAAAACATGTCCTTACCTTAACTGGACCATAATTTGTTTGGTCTGGATGGTAAAAAGTTAGCTCAGGTGTCTGTAAAGATATAAGAATCTGACCCTATGTGGGACAGATCTCATACGCATTAACATGATCCCTAAGTCTGTGTAGACATCCGAACTCACACAACATATTTGTACAACTCCTTTTTGGTAGGATTCAAATGTTATGACACATGGCAGCATTCACTAAAATACATTTGTAATAATGAAAAATACAGCTTTCTAGATATCACAATTTCATTCAGTTCATATATTGACATAAAAATCTAATAAAGCTCTATAAAATCTGTACAAGTGTCAGGTAAATGTTTTTTCAGCTGTTCGCAGGATGATCACTTTCCTAATATGCTCACATATACCACAAGGACATCATAAAGTGAAATTCTAATGTCATAGGTATACCACCTGTTCGTTTACCATTTGCATGAATTGAATATCCATTACTAATGCATTTTAAACACTCTAAACTATATGTTTTTTGTGATTTACCCCACAATTTCCCCCTACTACAAATCCTTGCCCACTTTCTGAAAACTTTAAATTGATGGTGTTGGAGGTGCTAAACTTACAATCCCATACACTAGGAGTACTTTATTCCTTGTACAGAATCCAACGGTACTAATGTAGTTAAGTTCTGTCCCCTAGAAAACGTGTCTCTATTGCAAAATTTTATTCATGCAATACCAGACTAAATCACCTCTAGTAAGTGTACATTCACTATTTTTTTTCTTAAAATCCTCTAAACTGTATCAAGTATCCATGAAGTAAAAGCTTATCACTAATTGTTGGCCTTTCCCATTAACTAAGTACATAATTATCGTTATCAATGCCAGACAATATCTACCCTTGAGAGCCACACTACCTTCATCATTACAGGCTTGTGACTTACTGTGCCAAACCTCACCTTCAGCTGGTTATAAACTCCAGACAGGACTCTTCTACATTTCAACAATCCAAAATGGACTGTGAATCAATTGTGAGCATAATTCGCCTTAATATTAATTTTATTTTTCACAGATGAACACTTGAAATGAGTAACACGATACAACGTACCATGCAACACTTGTCCCGCCAGCGAACCACATAGGCCAGCGACCATCCTTGCCAGCGATCACTCTTGGCAACGACCATCCTTGCCAGCGACCATTTCAATGTAGCCAGGACAGTAATCATTTTCCTCAGAAAATGAGATATCTCTATAACGTTATCAGTTGTACATATAGAGATTACTTAAAACCTTCCTTTTGTAAATAGTTACTTGAAACAAGAAAAAATCAATACAAGACGACCAAGCTACCGAATGATCCTTACAAGATGTTCATCATTCGGTTGTGACAATATACTGCCTTCATACCCCAACCCGACAAACCAAATTGTTATACCCCCACCCGACTAATCGCACTGTTTTACCCCCATCCGACCAACCGCAGTTATACCCCCACCTAAACAACCGCAGTTATACCTCTACCCGACCAACCGCAGTTATACCCCCATTCATCCAATCGCAGTGTTATACCCCCACCCGACCAATGCACTATCATCCCGGCACCCAACTAACCGCAGCGTTAAACCCCCACCGAAACAATCGCAGTGTTATACCCTCACCTGACCAACCGCACTGTTATACCCCCACCCGTCCAACCGCACTATTATACCACCACTCAACCAATTGCAATATTATACCCCACCCGAACACCGCACTGTTATAGCCCCACCCGACCAACCACAATGTTATACCCCCAAACGACCAACAGCAGTTATACCCTAACCCGACCAACCGGATTGTAATAACTCCACCCGACCTCCCGCAGTTATACCCCCACTCGACCAAACGCACTATTTTACCCACACCCGACCAACCGCATTGTTATACCCCCACCCGACCAACCACACTCTTATACCCCCACTCGACCAATCGCAGTGTTATACCCTCACCCTACCAACAATCCTATTATACCCCACCGGACCAACCGCAATGTTATACCCCCACCCAACCAACCGCACTATTATACCCGTACTTGACAATCACACTGTTATACTCCCACTCAACCAACTGCAATGATATACCCCACCCAACAAAAAAGTTATACCCCAACCCGACCAACCACACTGTTATACACCCACTCGACCAACTGCACTGCTGTACCCAAACAGATCAACCGGTTATACTCCCAATCGACCAACCAGACTTATAACCACACCCAATCAACCGCACTGTTATACCCCCACACGACCAACCGCACTGTTATACCCCCAACTGACCAACCACGCTGTAATACTCCCACCCGACCAACCGCAATGTTATACCCCCAGCCAACAAAACCGCGGTGTTATACCCCCACCCGACCAACCGCACGGTTTTTTGCCACACGTGTAACCGCACTGTTATACCCCTATCCGACCAACTGCACTATAATACCCACATAAGACCAACCGCAGTTATGCCCCCACCCAACAAACAGCACTGTTATATCCCCACCCGACCTACCGCAGTGTTACACCTAGCCCTCCCAACCGCAGTGTTATATCCCCAACCGACCAACCGCAGTTATACCACCATCCGACCAACCGTCCTGTTATGCATTCACCTGACCAACCTCACTGTTATACCACCACCCGACTAAAAGCAATGTTATATCCCCACCCGACCAACCACTGTTATACGCCCAAACGACCAACTACAGTGTTATTCCCCCACCCGACAAATCGCATTGTTTGATCCTACCCGACCAACCGCACTGTTATACCACCATCCGACCAACTACAGTGTTATACCTAACTCGACCAACCGCAGAGTTATATCCTCAACCGACTAATCGCAGTTATATCCCCACCCGGCCAACCGAAGTGTTATACCCTCATCCGATCAACCGGAGGGATATACCCCTCTCCGACCAACCACAGTTATACACTCAACCAACCAACCGCACTGTTATACCTCCACCCGACCAAAAGCAATGTTATACCCCACCCGACCAACAAGTGTTATACGCCCAACCGACTAACTGCAGTGTTATACCCCAACCGACAAACTGCACCCTTATACCCCCCCGCCGGAAAAACCGCAGTTATACACGCACCAGACCAACCGTATTGTTATACTCCAACCGACCGACCGCACTGTTATACCACCAACCGACCAATTGCAATGTTGTATCCCACCCGACCAACAGCAGTGTTATACCCCCAACCTACCAACCGCAGGGTTATACCCCACCCGACTCGACCAACCACTTTGCTATACCCCCACCAGACCAACCGTAGGGTGTAGCCCAACCGACCAACCACAATGTTATACCACCACAAGACCAACTGTTGTCATATCCCAACCCGACCAACCGCAGTGGTATACCCAAACCCGATCAACCGCCCTGTCATACCTCTAGCCGGCCAAACATAGTGTTATACCCACACCCAACCAACTGGTTATACCCCAACCGACAAACCGCAGTTATATCCCACCAGACAAACCGCAATGTTATACGTCCACCCGACCAACCGCACTGTTATATCCCCACCCAATCAACCGCAGTGATACCCCAACCCAATCAAACGCAGTTATACCCTAGCCGACCGAACGCAGGGTTATACCCCACCCGACCAACGCTAAGTTATACCCCCACCCGACTATCTGCATTGTTATATCCCAATCGACCAACCGCACTGGTATACCCCCACCTGACCAACCGGTGTTACACCCTAATCCGAACAACCGCAGTATTATACCCCACCCGACCAACCGCAGTCATATTCCCCTACCTGACCAACCGCAGTGTTATACCCTAACCCGACCAACAACAGTGTTATAAACCCACCCGACCAACCGTAGTGTTATATCCCACCCGACCAACCGCAGTGTTATACCCCACTCGACCACCCGCAGTGCAATAACCCCGCCTAACCAAAAGCAGTGTTATACCCCCAACCCGACCAACCGTTGCGGTATACCCCACCCGATCAACCGGTTAAACCCCAACCGACCAACCGCACTGTTTGACCCACACCCGACCAACCGCAAAGTTATACCCCACTCGACCAATTGAACTGTTATACCCCACCCTACCAACCGCAGAGTTATACCCCAAACGACCAAACGTAGGGTTATACCCCACCCGATCAACCGCAGTGTTTTACCCCATCCGACAAACCGCAGTTATACCCTCATCGGAACAACCGCATTGTTACACTCTCACTCGACAAACCGCACTGCTATGCCCCACCCAACCAACTGCACAGTTATTCCTCCACCTGACCAACCGCAGTTTCATACCACCTTCAAATCAATCGCACTGTTTTACGCCCAACCGACCAACTGCAAAGTTATACCCCAACCGACGAAACGCAGGGTTATACTCCACCCGATCAACCACAGTGTTATACCCCCAACCGATATACAGCACTGTTATGCCCTCACCCGACCAACCGCAGTGTTATACCCCCACTCGACAATCCGCACTGTTATACATCCACCCGACCAAATGTACTGTTATACAACCTTCCCGACTACCCGCAGTTTTATACTCCCACCCGACCAACCGCAGTTATACCCCTACCCGACAAAAAGCAGTGATATACCCCCACCCGACCAACCGCTCTATTATACCCTCACCCGATTAACCGCAATATTTTACCCCCACTCGACCAACCGCACTGTTATACCCCTAATCGACCAACTGCATTGTTATACCCCCACTCGACGAACACCAGTCTTATACCCCACCCAACCATCCGCAGTTATACCCCACCGGTCGAACCGCACTTCTGTAGCCCAACCCGACCAACCGTAATATTATTCCCGGACCCGACCAACCGCACTGTTATACCCCACCAGACAAACCGCATTTTTTTACCCCCACCCGACCAACTGCAGTTACACCCCCACTCTTCCAAAATCACTGTTATACCACCACCCGACCAACCGCACTGTTATACTCCAAACCGACTAACATCAATTTTATACACCCACCCGATAAACAGCACTATTATAACCACACCAGGCAAAAAGCAGTGTTATACCCCCACCCGAACAACTGCAGTGTTATACCCCACCCGACCAACCACAGTTATACCCCCACCCGACCAACCGCAGTGTTATACAACCACACCACCAGCCGCAGTGTTATAACCACACCCGATCAAAACCAGTGTTATACCTCCACCCGACTAACCGCAGTGTTATACCCAACCCTACCAACCGCAGCTATACCCCCACCCGACCAAACGCAGTTATACCCCCACCCGACCAACAACATTATTATACCCGCACCCGAACAACAGCAGTATTATACCCCACCTAACCAACCGCAGTGTTATACCCTAATCCGACCAACTGCAGTGTTATACCCCCAACTGACCAACAGCAGCGTTACACCCCAACCGACCGACCTCACTGATATGCCCACACATGACCAACCGCACTATTATACCCCCTTCCCGACCAAGCGCAGTGTTACACCCCATCCGACCAACCGGAGTGTTATACCCAACCCGACCAACCGCACTGTTATACATACACAAGACCAAAAGCAGTGTTATACCCCCAACCTTCCTACCACAGTAATATAAACCAACACTACCAACTGCACTGTTATAGCCCCAACCGACCAAACGAACTATTAAACCCGCAACTCTCGCTCTCACCTTTCATTGTACCCCGTTCAATACCTCTCCCACTTTCACCTTCCTCTGTATCCCAACCCATACTTCTCCCTCACTCTCACCTTCCACTGTGCACCGCCCCATACCTCTCTCTCACTTTCAACTTCCACTCAGTCTTGGACAGGGTATCCCAGTGGGGTACACAAAATCTAGTAAGTTTAATGCCTCCAAAACCCAATTTCTACCCATCTCTCTATCGAAAACTCCTCACAACTCTCGTATATCCATTTTTGTAATTCCACATCTTGTCCCTATGAACATACTTGGTATTACTGTAACATCCACTCTTTCTTGGAAACCCCACATTATGGGATTAGAAAAGTCTGCCTCTAAGAAACTGGGTGTCCTGTTTTGATGTCGAAACTTCTCTTCTGAACAGTTGCTCCGTTTATGCAAAGGACTGATTCATCCTTGTACGGAGTACTGCTCTCACATTTGGGTTGGTTCTAGCTCTGCATCCTTACTTGACAGAGTTGAGTCGAAAGCCGTCCAACTTATAAATTGTGCCAGGCTAACTTCCAAACATACTTGGTATTACTGTAACATCCACTCTTTCTAAGAAACCCCATATTACAGGTCCTTGTCCTACGCCCCAATGTTGGTTCACTTTCCCTCTTCTATAGGCATTACTTTGGCTTTTGCTCCCGAGAGCTGGCTGCTTGTGTGCCCCCACCACTAGCTAGACCGCGCTATAATGGACAACAAGCTGCTGCGTCACATGGTTACTGTATGGAAACTCAAGGGTGTGCCGTTTTCATAACAGCTTCTTTCCCTACACCTCAAAATTTTGTAACCGTCTACCTTCTCATGTCTCTCCCAATAACTATGACCTGGCTCATTTAAAAAACAAGTTTTTTACTTCCCCCAAATTCGTAAATACTTTCCCTTGTCTCTTCTTTTTCCCGTTCAAAATATCTCTCTATATTTCAATTAAGGCTCTGCCTTGATGTTGACATATGTCCGTGACTGGAGCCTCCAACGTGAAAAAAGCCTTTCTGTGACAATGCTTAACGAGAAAGGCGCCTGTGGTTGCGCAGAGCCTAAACAGCGCGTATGGTAACTCTAAGAATAACTCTTACAGTTTTACAGTTACATGGGAAGTGCTGAGCTTGGCGGCTGTTTGCTCAGTTTGTTGAAACCTGCGTTTATATGGGACACATGATTACTAATGGTGGAAGAGATAATGATGGTGATGATCATGACGATACAAACAAGCAGTTCAGAAAGTTTAATGGTACTGGAAAAATCTTGATCAAGTTGATTTTCTTATTGTAGGGTTATTGTCAAAACAGAACTCAACGAATCTGTAACGATCCTTGGACCAGTTGCCATGAAGTGTTGAACAAATATAGAGCTCGGGTGCCATTGTCAGGGCATTTCAGCGCCTGTTGGAAGCGCCATATTAAGTTCTTCGGTGATATTCAATGCGTTCAGCGTTAGAAATTTAAAGGATTTAAAAATAAATTTTATATTTACCTAAACAACGGGAATAGTAACGCCAAAGCCAGTCGGAGCTCAGGTTACCCGGGATTCACGGAGATGGTTGTAAGGGTTGGCTGCACGCGCCTTGTTTGACTGAAATGGTGACTGATTTCAACCAGTGTGGGCGGTGTGGCCAGCAACAGACTTGCTCACTGCAGTTGGCGTGTGTGGTGAGTCTGGCACCAGACCTGATTGGAAATACCGGAAACTTAACTGAAAGTTACATAAGTGAGCGAGTTGGGTCCCAAAGGGGGCCCGGGAATTTCCTGGTATCTCAGAAAATGCAGAAAATCAACAGAGCGCTTCATTCCACCCCTCTCTCATCTTCCATACCCATTTTGGACTTACAGCTCATGGCAAAAAACCGTAGTGGATGAAAACAGGATGACTAATGGAGAAGGGAAGGTAGGGGGTCCGAAAGAAACTTTGTACCCCTGATGAAATTCCTCTCAGGAGTACTGGGTTGGACCATCAGATACCCGACTGGAGACATTGGAAACCCGAATGGATGAGCGACTTGGGTCACTGGAGAGGTTTTCCTTTAACCTTGTTAGTATACATTAAAAGATACCCAGCTGGTTCGTGTTGAAATGGTGCCATATATCAGCTGACTCTAACAATGTATCATTGTATAATTCACCGCATACGTCATTCGTAGAAACAACGTGTTTAGAAAGTTAAAGGTGTGTTTTTCCAAACCCAGGAAATACCCGGGCCCCCTTTTGGATCCACGGGCCCGTGTACGATTTACCCCCTGCACTCCCTTCTCAGAGGATCTGGGTCACTCCAACTCGCTTGTTATGTAACTTTTCAGTTGGGTTTCCAGTATTTCCAATCAGGTCTGTTGTTAGCCTTCCCAACCACACCAGTTGCCGTGAGCAGGTCTGTTGCTAGCCTCGCCACACACACCGACTGCAGTGAGCAAGTTTGTTGCTGGCCATACCGCCCACACTGGTTGAAATCTGTCACAAGTTCAGCCAAACAAGGAGCGTGCAGCCAACCCTTACAATCATCTCTGTGAATCTCAGGTAGCCGGAGCACCGACTGGCTTGGTGCTACTATTCCCGTGGTTTAGGTAAATATAAAATCTATTTTTAAAGTCTTTAAATTTCTAACACTGAAGGCACTGAATGTCACCGTAGAACTCAAAAGGGCGTTTCCAACAGACGCTGAAATGCCCTGACAATGGCACAGTGCTCTATATTTGTTCGTCAATACTGCATGGCAGCTGGTCCGAGGATCGTTACAGATTCGATAAGTTCTGTTTCGATAATAATCCTACAATAACAGCATTAAGACCAAGATTTTCCCAGTACCATTAAACTTTATGAATTGCTTGTTTGCATCATCATTATCATCATCATCATCATCATTTCTTTCAAAATCAGGAATCACTTGTTCTAAATATGTGGTCTCAGCAAACTGGGCAAACAGCCGCTAAGCTCAGCACTTTCCATGTAATTAAACCTTAAGAGTTCGGTGCTACTATAGTATGCGGTCTACCACGGTATGAATTCTACCGTGACCTCACCTCACCTCAAGTGCCGCCCACCTGCGGTCTACCATAAGTGAACTTAGTGTTAGGCTAGGTTAGGTTAGGTTAGGTTAGTGTTTATTTCTATCTTCCTGCTATTTAAATATATAAATATTTTGTAAATAAGGTATATTGTATGCTATAGTGTTAGCTAACCCTAGAAGACCGCATACTATAGTAGTAAATGAGGTAGACCGCATGCTATAGTGTTTGATACCGTGGTAGACCGTATACTATAG
>JAYMFT010400993.1:2500-34200 GCA_038088735.1 Panulirus argus | reverse complement strand
AAAAAAAAAAAAAAAAAAAAAAAAAAAAAATATATATATATATATATATAATAATAATAATAATAATAATAATAAGGGGGGGGGGGATAGCTAGGTGTCACCCACTCAGGAAGTCCATCACCCACATGATAAGGCATCCCTAAAGTCCCAGGTCAACGGCTTTCTTCATGATGATATTACAGTTGATCAAGTTAAAGAAAGAAGGACAGAGGTGTATGGAAGGAAAGAAATGATTATGGGACAGCATAGTCCTCCTGAACCTGGCCTATGCAGCCAATGCAGACATGGAATGAGTCACAGAGGTCAAGAATCCAGGCTTTGAGAATGAGCTATTTGAGAGGAACATTTGGAACGACAAGACGGAGAGAAAGAAGGAAATGAATGGGGTGTGCGAGAGACTTGGTATGGCAGGGAATACAAAAGGAATGAATTGTGGAGTGACAGAGTGGGTGAAACATACTTTGAGGTGGTTTGGGTATGTGGAAAGAAAGCAAGACAGGGAGTATACATGGAGAGTGTATGACAGCATAATTGAAGGGACTGGTGTGAGAGGAAAACCACCTGAAACATCAGCAAATTGGGTGGAAGAGTACTGGAGGGAGGGAAATGGTGGAAGAAAGCATGGAATGGTGTACATGAAGGAAGCATGGACAGAGATAAGAGGAACCTCTTATTGCAGCCAACCCCTTGATGGGAGTTCCCAGAGGAGATGGGGTTAGAGATATATAAATAAAGTTAAAAGCCTAAATGGAGTCTACGAAGGTGATTACCAATGAGATCTTAGCATCTCAATGTTGCAGAAAATGAAGTCTAAGAGGATGACAAGGCAGTGGTGAAAGACTTCTTGTTTGCAAACTGCTGTGGATGGGTGTGGTTGAGCATGTGGCTACAAGGAGCTGAAAGAACTAAGCTACCTAATATTCTTTTACTGTGTTTGGGGGAGATGGGTTGATAAGGCGACTTGCAAAAAATAGCTTAGATGAAAGACTAAAAAAGACCAATCTTGAACTAGGGATGATAAGCATAAGATGTAACCTGCTGAAGTACACAAAATTTTACATGGATTAGCAGGACTTAACCCATATGACTTTCCTATGTACTACAATGACATAATAGGATACAGGCACAGGATCAATAGAGACTAAGACTTAACATCAGAAAATAATTGAAATGGAATAAACTGCCAATGGAAGCATCTTCGGAAAAAATTGGTGTATAAATGTAAGGGCAATATTAAACCATTAATCAAGCCCATTTGGAGGACACAAAATCAGCAAGTGCAGGCTTAATGCTACAGCAACAACCATACCACTAACCACAGCGGAGGTGCTGATGAGAAAAATGGTTTCCCTTACGTTTAACCCACATTTTCCTAAATCATCACAGCCCTCCATTATAATTATCCATTATCACAACATACAATGTAATGCTCTAAATCACGTTCCCCAATCTAAATCACTTCAACTAAGTATAAGTAGTTTATTAAAGTGCATTTCTTCCCGTTTCATAAGTTATTTCTGTGGTGCCCCTAAACAGAAACATTTCCAAGTGTAGCAACAGAGGCAGGCTCACTGGTCTTAAATGCAGCTTAATTAAGATAATGGTACTTAAACATGCTGTGAAAATGATAAAGTGATGATGGCATTTTTGACGTTATCCCCAAAATGATCCATGGTAGGTTCAAGGCCTGCCAAGGAGGTTAAAAATACATAATGTTCCAAATCATGATCCACAACCGTTACTATGTTCTCTTACCACTATACTAGCAAGCTAAATAATTCAACATTACAAGCTAATAGTGATAAAGCTAAATTGGAAAATTACATTATAATTCACAAATACAAAATGCTCCACAACGGTTACTGTTTTCTATAAACGCTACACTAGCTTACGAGGAAAATGACTCATTCTCCAAAGATAATAACAATGGGGAGCTAGATTTAGACCCAAAACAAAATTGGAAAATATGGAAAATGTTAGCTGTCAAGGAGGTCTGAGAGGTTTTGCTCATTTAACAAATTTTTGCATATCAAAACCTTACGTTTACCATGATCTTCCGAATCTACTTAATAAAATCAGATTCGTGGCAGCAGTAAACAATAACTTTACCTACTCCACAATTACAGCAGGCGAGGTCTGAGAATGACAACACAAACATGCTTTGAGACTTTGGCAATGAGCCCTTCCAAAATTGCGCACCATTTTTTTTTCTATAATTCCTACGCAAAACAGGACATGACTGGTGAGGGTTCCTACCTTCCTGAGTATCCATGAGTTCCAGGTCCTTGTCAGGGGTGGGCGGCTGCGTGACGTGGTTCATGGTGGGAGGCGATGCAAGGGGACTGTTGGGGGCTGGTGGACCTACCAAGTCGGCACGGGGGCCTCCTCCTCCTCCTGCCCCTCCAGAACCCTTGTTGGCTCGACGGCCGCCGCGAGCACCACTACCAGCACAGCCGTTCTTGCCAGACACAGGAACTTTGAGAGCGTGCTTGCTCGCTATGCGCCCAATGTCTGCAGCTTGCCACCACCCCCGTCACCAGGGGCAACCGCACATACATATAGACGCGAGGAGACCACAACCAACTACAAACTTGTATCTTAGTCTACAGACCACCCAGCTTCACTGATCCCAGAGGGAATTACACGAGCTACCGGTGGTGATCCTCATTCACCAAGACTTGTCAACTGCCCTCGCCGCGGCTCGCACAGTCTTCAAAAACAACCAATACTAAGCGTTCTTTTCGTTATGTTTTCACCTTCCTGCCTCTATTTCGAGGTTTTCCGTCTCTCCCTCGCCTTATTTGGACACTGGGTAAAATTTACGTTCCAGTGGTCTCATTCTGGGGATTTCGAAATCATAATAAATGTTTTCTCTTCCCAAATTGTGTTGGAACCAATGACAAAGTAGTGCAAACAATTGGGAAAATGGCGCTCGTAGTACACTCCGCTTCCTCGGTCGATTTTTAAAGGTATCCTTATTTAATGGCGGGTAGTTTGCCTTTAAGACAACCGATAAACATTTATAGACTACGTATAAAATACCATTATATGAATTCTTGACACGAACAGTTCTCATGAGCGGTCCACATTAGAGAGCTTACAAAACAATTTACTTAACCGAGGAACACAGTGTGGGTTTCAGGCGGCAGTTTTAAACCTCCGTCTCGGACCCACGCTCACTTATCAATAAATTAAATTACCTCTTTCTGGCAGGCAATTTATTCATGCAACGGCATTTATAATGATGGAATTTTATATAAAACACAAAACGCAGTAAAGTTAGTCTTAATGCTATAAATTGAAACATAAATTTATAAAGTTCAGGTCACACGGGTCAGATGGGTCCACACATGCAGATACCACCGCCATACACAGGGTCATTGAAAAAAGACCTACTCAACGTGCCTATTTATTTCCACCCATCAATCATCATTTTAAAGCATTTGCTAAGTTTCAAGGTTATCAAATTAATTACTAAACTGGTTAGCTGGTTGCTCCAGCTGCTTGCTGATCATTTATCTAATATTTTTTAGAGCTAGTAATGTATGGTTAATGAATTGTCAGTTGACATTTCCATGAACAACAGCATCACAAGGGGGCCATCTTGACCCTGACCATCCCATACAAACCCTAAATTGGCCGCGACCACCAGATCCGGTCACTCGTTTGACCGGATTTCTTGCGTATGCGCAGAACGATCCAAAATAAATGTGCAGGATCAGTGAACAATAACATTTCCTATTTTAATATGCAAATTTTACATAATGTAACATGAGTACGCCAAAAGAAATTTAAATGATGTAAATCTGTAAGCAAAAGGAGTAAGCACCATTGAAGGTCATATGTGATCAGATTTCCTCAGTCAGTCAAATGCATTTAGCTTATCAAGTGTCTGCCTTCAATGGGCGGTGCCTGTTGTCTGGATGCAGCAAGAGGTAGCCAATTTATGGTATCCATCATTCTGAATATTCAGTTAATTGTTGTGTGGAAACATTTTTCTTTCAATACTTCATTGTTGTTTCCCGCGTTTGCGAGGTAGCGTTAAAGGAACAGACGACTTGGGCCTTAGTGGAAAAATCCTCACCTAGCTCTTTCTTCCGTTACTTCTTTTGGCAGTAACAATACAGGAGGGGAGGACTGCCAGACTTCCTCTTCCCCACAGCACTTAGTCGCCTTCAATGACACGCAGGAGATAAAGTGGTTAGCACTCTTCCCCCGCAATAAAGACTGAAACACATTAAACTCTTTAATGATAGCTTTTCAGTCAGGATTTCTGTTTACAATTTTAAATATTTCGATGCGAAATGTCAATAGGCCACAAACAAAGAATATCACCAGCAGACCTGTTTAATATGTCATAAAGTATTTTGCTTTCAAAATAATCAATACATAGATTACTTAAGAGGGCTGAGATGGGATTTCCCATAACTCTCACTAAACTGCTATATGGAGAGACTATCACATTAGGTACATTGTCTTTACTCCTCTTTGTGTATGTACTTATACAGTACACATACGCCTAACCCAGCCCAATACGCGAGGTATACGCATTTATCGACCAGCCCCAAAGGGAAGAAAGAACGTATTTGGTTGGGTGTGGGCTGTCTGCCCCGCCCAGAAATCGGATAGATGCGGGCCCGACCCAGAGCAGGCCCGTGCTGACTCATGGTCAGTAATATTAATCACTACACCACGAAGGCTCGTGTTTGAGTGTACATAGAGTTAAGACGTGGCACATATGCAAGGTTAAGATAAGGCGTAACACCATTATAAAACTCTACTCCCTTAACACTCAAAGAGTAATCACTGAAGAGATACATCCGAATGATATTGCAGAGTTAATTTTTTTTTTCGTGATCTGAGGAATTTCGAAGACAATATCTTTTAAAACTTCTTTTTTTCTGACAGACTTCTTGACTATAGCTTCGCAATGTTATAGTCTGTGTTGTTCTTGGATTTAACCCTTTTGAGTCTAGAAGTGGAACGCAGTTGAAGGATGATAGTTGGCTTGTATCATATGTCTATATGCGCTTTAAAAGAGGATTTGATACCATTTCGTATCTCTACCCATAGTCTCCTTGTGCAAGGGAATTTCCACAGAATGAAGGGTTCCTTGAGCGAGTTACACAAGTACAAGCAAATCTTGGGAATCCATCCCTCCTGTATCACCACTTTCTAATAGGAGGAAACAAAAGGAGCAGAGTTAGTTTTTTTTCTCGAAAGTTTCAGGTAGTGATGTTACCTAGCTAAAGCTGAAAAAGGTGAGCAACCCTCTCCCCCACCTCCAATGCACACACACACAAATCAAAGCCAATGGTCCCTGATTCTAATCACGCATACCTCTGATGGATTCGTTCCTCTGTATTTCAAATACCTTTTTAATCTTAGATTTGGAATACCGGTTCCTATTCAGTTTCTGATTATCGTTCACCTTATTATTGCTACCAGCCATTTTATTCCTTTTATCACTACGTATATTAAGTATAAAATATTTTTACACTTTTTCTTTTCCCACATGAAACATGATTAAATATCCGCAGACTAATTTTATTCTGTTATCATCATAACCCCCTGTTGACCACACTTCTAAGTACATATACAGATCACAGTTTCAAGGACTATCATTATAACTAGTTCTGCTACATTTATTCACAATGATTTTCAAAATGCTACTCAAATGAACAAGAGATGGTTCATGCGTATCACGGTCACAATAAACCTAATAAAGACCACTCAGAGAATCACCATTGTTACCGCTGCAGAAAACTGTGTAGATTCATAATGGTCACTCTGTATTACTCTTCTATAATGTGTCAGTTTATGATATGTCTCTCATTTCAAATATTCCATTGATCTTTCTTTGCAAATCAAAGCTAAATCGTTACATTTGGCTCAGAATTCCCATGAGAGATGCAGAATTACTGATCAGTACCAAACACTAAGAACCTGTTGTAACCATTGCTGAACTATGAAATTAAGTCTTTTGCGGTCAACATATGAAAAGGATGTCATGTCATTTGGCATAAATAGAAAGTTGTGGAAAATATGCGTATCATATATTTAGCCGCTTCTTTATAGCCGTTAACAACAGTAATTATATAAGTGCTTAAATCACTCACATAGAAGAAATAAATAAAGCTCAAAATAGCCCAGTCAGTGAGAGGAATGAACATTACAAACAAGGCCAGCGTGGGAGGCAAACGGGGCCACGTCATCGTTACCAAAAATGAATGTCAAGCATTAGTTTCAGCCGACCCGCTGGGTGAAATGTCAAGGACTAGTGTTATGCATCACAGGAGGTGGAGGATAAAACCCAGAAATACTTTAAAGTAGAGTCTGAAATTTAAATTCCTCATTAGAACTCTGCTATTCGAGTTGATGACACTGGTGGAAAAAAGAATACTAAAAACACTCAAAACTATAAATGTTGAACGAACCTTTATTTGGTCGGGTCATAAGGTCACCCTCTATTGGGTAAAGAATTACTACAAAATGCCTTACGTCAAAAACAAGGTTTATAAATTCGTGAGATTGCTTGTGAACTATACTCTCTTCATGCGTCAACTAAATCCAACTCGCCAGATTTACTCTGATGGACTGAATATCAGAAAACCTTCCAAAAGTATTGACTACGTTGCAGGAACTTCTAGGTTGTGCCAACCAAAGAGTGACTCATTCAGAACGAAAGTTATAAATGGAACCACTAATACAGATGAACGTCCTCCAAACCTTACCTCCTCTGTACTCTCTAATATCTTTGAAGTCCAGTCTCCCTGCAAATTTTGAATATGACAAACCTTATTCTATTATTTCTCATGATAATGAATCCAAACATTCAACCTCCATGTCGACTTAATCACTGACGAACTGTTGACCAAGAACACCACAGAGAAACTCTAGTGTAAATTCCTTAGATTAAGAGACGTTTCTTCTGAAATCCCTTCACTTTGTGGCTTTATATACTAAGCCAAAGTTTCCATACTACTTTTTCATAAACCTAAGCTACCAAGAAAGCCAGCTGGTCCACTGAGGGAAATCAGCGATCCCAAAGAATAAGATCCGGTGTTAGTGAGGCATCTGTCGAGCGGATGATTACACTCAGCTATGTAGTCTACCTTACCTGGTACGCTTAGGAGCTTTTTTTATCCACAAAGGATATAATCTCTTAACTTAAAGAGAGGGAAACAATAGACTTACTCAGATACATAATGTTTAATGAACATTGGTGTTTATATTAGGATCCATCCGGACAAAAGCGTTTCTCCTTGGAGAAAAAACATAGAGACATGTCCTGACGTCTCCTTTGTTGTTGCCCTTTATATATCCAATGCTTTTGACAGAATGTGGAATCGGGGTCTCATCTATAAGCTCCGCTCGTCTGGCTTCCCTCCATCAGTTTGATTTCTTATATCTAGCTACATTTGAACCGATCAAACTCATGGTTGTTGATGGATCAGCCTTTCCCACTTTTCTGTCAACAGCGTTGTCCTTCAAGGTTCTGTCCTGTCCCCTACACTTATTGTTTTTCCTTTTTATCAACGATTTCCTTTCTTCTAAAAATAATCAACACTGCATTCCTCCACATCCTTCAATTCTGCTCCTCTCACTCGATCTGCATGCATTTCGTCTCGATACAACTTCCTACATAAACTCAGACTTGAACAGGATATGTGTGGGGTACACGAGATCTGCTTTAGTTTAATATACCTCAAAGACCCAGTTTCTGCCCATCTCTGCATCGTAAATCCCTTGCAACTTTCCTCTCTCCGACGGTTCTGTAACTCCATGTATTAACTGTGAATATAGCTAGCATTACTGTAACATACATTCTATCTTGGAAACCCCACATTACGGAAATAGCTGAATCTACCTCTAGGAAACTGGGAGTCCTGTTTGGGTGTCGATTTTTTTCTTCTGTACAGTTGCTCCGTTATAAAAAGGATCAATCTGTCCTTGTATGGAGTGATGCTTTCATATCTGGGGTGGTTCTACAGATATCACTTTGGTTTTTGCTCCCGAGAGCTGGCTACTTGTGTACCCCCACCAGTTAGCTAGACCACGCCATACTCGGCAAGCTGCTGCGTCACATAATTATTGCGTGACCATCGGCAACCCAAGGCTGGGCCGTTTTGATAACTGTTTCTTTCCCTGCAAGTCGAAGCTTTGGAACTCTCTACCTTCTCATGTCTTTCCCAGTAACTATGACCTGGCACTTTTTAAAACAGGTTTTTTACTTCCACCATAATTCGTTAAATCTTTCCCTTGTGTCTTCTTTTTTCCCTTTCATTAACCTCTGTATTTCTTAAGGCCGACCTTGAAGTGGACTTTTGTCTGTGACTGGAACCTCACGTAAAAAAAAAAGGAGGGGGAGGGGACATTCTTGGTAACTCTGGTGTACAGTCCAGGTATCGACGTCAAGCACAAACCAACTCCTTCGGGAAGGCGTGTACTCCCTCCTCCCTGGCACGTAAGGTTATCGCATGAATGTCGAGTTTCCATGGTTACCAAGTAAACAGCGACGGAGTGCAAGTCCCAAATTTGTATCTTAAAAGTTGATATATCTTGGCAGTATCCGAGATTCTTCTTGAACTAATATTCAACAAAATTTTAAAAGTTGCATTAAGTTTATTCACGCTCCCAGAGCTCAAATGTGTAAAATCATAGTAAACGAATCTAAATTACGTTTTCAGGTACCCAGTTACTTAATAACTAATATGGCCGGGGTACATTATATTGTGGGCAAAAGTTCCCTTCAGACCTACAAGTAAACTAGGTAATGGCAACTTAACTCACAGTTCGTTTTGATAACAGAGATACATGCATTGGAACGCGATATCTTATCTGTAATGTTGCATATTGCATAACGGACAGTAGCATATAAGAGAAACTGGAATTAATTAATGTAAAAGGGTGTAATACACTTATCAATATTATGGAAACCTCTCTAACACTGAAGACACCTTAATCTACTGTACAGTATTATCTTGGAAATATACCAGTCACACTCAAGAAAATGCACATCCAAGGTGCCAGACGTTAACAAACAGACGACACAGCAAGCGGCCATGCAAACCTCAGTAGAATATGTTATTATTACTAAAAAACCCTGGTTATGTTCAGTAAACTATTCAGAACATATATTAGGCCAAAATTAGTTTAAGCCTTGAATGTCAGATCACCGCACCTGAGAAGTACAAAGATCTGATTGAAGAAGGTATGAAGCAGGGCATCTACATTGGCAACAACATTAAGTACATGAATTTAGAGGACTGAGCTACTTTGAGAGGCTGAGGGCTACAAAGATGTCTACCAAGGAAGTGAGGACTGAGAATGTAACCTGATAACAGTCAAGTTTTTAAATCAGCTACATGATAATGATAGGGGACAGTTCTTCAAGAAATTCAGTACCAGAGACCACAAGAAACTCAGCAAAAAGACTCAAAATGGATATGAGGAAGTACTGTTTATTGAATGGTTGGAATGAACTTATCAAGGATTCAGTAAAAGCTGTCACTTTACAAAGGTTTAGTACCTGATGGTACAGAAAGTTTGAGATGATCCCCAAAAAGTGTAGAATTCTCTTTGTTGTTTTCAAATGTGTAATGACACACTATTTCTTCTATGCAAGTTTTCTTCCAAGAAAAGTCGTAACTTCCCAGAGAGCTTTCCTGTTAAATTCATCATATGTCTTTTCTAAATCTATTTCTTTCTTTATGACATAACTTGTGTTTCCATGCTCTTGTGAAAAAGGCACTGATCACTATTATAAACCCATGTTCTAAGATATTACTGGAACCTATAAGGAGATAAAATTAAATACCATAAGGGAAAGAGGACAATCATCTATTTCAACTAAATTTATTAAGAAAATATACATCATAACCAGAATGATAAAAATAAAGTATTATACAATACTTGTAACTTATGTCAAAACATATAAAATGCTCTGCAACAAATATTCACACAATTATTTACATCAATCTAAAACACTCACATCAATTTGTTTCACACATGAAACAAATGTGAGGAAAAAATATCTTTTCTAGAGAAAAGAAGGTATTGCCATACTCCACTTTCCATTTGCTTGTGATTATATTGTGAGTGAATAGTCACCTTTAGTGACACTCTCATTTTGAGGAACTTCTTGCTCCAAAGGAATCCATCATTTCCTTGCTTCTGATTGCAGTTCAGCTTTGAAGCTGCAGGAGCTCCATTAAAGTGGTCCCGGGGATGTGCATAATAATATCATAATGCTGGAGAAATTTTAGTTTTCAATAAATTAATACAAAAGAAATGATAGCCACATGTTCTTCCAGATTATGTTTTACATAAGAGGGGAAGATAACAGCGACAATCAAAGAGAAGCTGAGGTTTTTTACAACCTTGAATGTAGACTAGGAAGGAAAACAATCTAAGAATGATCAATAACATAAATTACATCTACACCTTGCACCACAGCAAGGTTTTTTCAAACATGACAGATACAGCATTTTATATGTGATGAAATCATCCAAATCATGTTTCGTAAAACATATATTCTGTCTGTTGCAAGTTTGGGTGAATAGCAACATAAAAAATTCCATCTTCTCTTGTCTAACCTCAAAAATGCAAAGCAGGAATTTAAACCTACTGAACTTTTGATAAAAACATGAATTTCTAAACTTATGGAGGTCAAAGCTGTAAAACACATTTCAATTCCAAAATGAGCATTCTTTCTGATGATTTGATTGATTTCTTATCATACATAGAGAATTAGACCTGATATGTAGCCACTTAAAAGGTGGTGAGTTAAAAAAAATTAAACTTCCGTCTTAGAAATGATTTCACTCAGGATGCTAACATTTCATTTCTGGGAGTTTGTTATGAATGGCAAGAGAATATTAAACCAAAACTAGAACCTATCATCTACATACAAACCTCATACTTCACTCGATGATTTAGCATGACTGCTTTCTATGCAGAGGTTCAGCCCACTGACAGTACATTACCTCTACAGACCACATCATTCTAATTCATTCTTTCTAATGCACATCTTATTCAGGCAACAATATCTCAAAGCTCCTTCACACCATCCTTCCATCTCCTTCTTGGCTTCCATTCACTCCATTCTCAATTAATGGAGTGGAACAGGTACACACAGGCTCCGAAACTATCATTCACAAACCTCCCCCATTTAATTTTTTAACATCATCAACCCACGTTCAGAGTGCTAAACAAAGACTTCAACACATGTAAAAGCAATTCTTATGGTTTCACTTTATAAACTACACTGATTTGTCATTTGGGACCAAGGTCCCCATCCATACCACTTTCATATAAAAATTTCTAATGCTTTTGATCTCCTACCATTCCTCCAGCATCTCCCATGGTCTACCTCTCCTCCTTGTTCCTTCTACTACATTACAGTTACCTACTTCACCAGCATATCATATGCCTTGTGTTCTACATGACTATTCTTTCGAAAAGATTTTCACCCATGCACCTTTATTATGACCTCTTCACAACACATAACCTTTTAACATCATTCTTCATTTTACTGATCCTTCAAATAATTATTATGCAAATCATCCACCTCTACTGCTCTTATTTCTTACCTTTATACACTTGTGTTTTACAACCATACATCAGTGCTGATATGAATACACTATTAAGTGAGCTTCTTGCACACTCTATGCTTGAATTTTTCCATTCACCAAAGAATTCAGTGCATTCCCAATTTTTCTCTCTTGCATGTCTCTCCATTCAACCTCAGACAATGCAGAAAAGTGAAAAAATATCGTATATCTTAATACACTAGAAGAGATGTGTTTAATAAATAAGGCCCTAACAGTGTAGGACTCCCTCTTCATACACTATAAAAAGGGTGTAGTAATCACTTACACATACAAAGACACTCAAATGCTGAAAAATTAGATGTTGTACATTATATTGCATATTGTACTGATTTACATCTAATATAATACGGATGTATCACTTGAAAACCTTGCATACTAAATCTGGCAAAATATGAAGTGTGTAATTCAAGGTCCATTAGCTACCTAAGAAAATTAAGTACATATAGCCAACCCTGGACATTACAACAATCAACGACCATTCTTAATTTGTTAACATTATTATAAATTTTTCTGTATCATAATAAATGATGATAAGTAATACACAACAACAGATTCATGTCTAAATCATCTGGAAAAGTTCAGTCACAAATCTAATCATGTTACATATATTATCAATACTTTGTGGAATATAGGAAGACACCAAGAAGAAAATGTTTTCAACAATCATGATTTTTGATAATACTGGTTTATGTCCCACTCACTTATTTTGAAAATGGTTGATGGGTTCAAGATAGTAACTGCACTAGATGATGATGTGGATTCCCCAATTGGTTGTTCTACTGTTTCACTGCAAATGATTCCATTGCTATCTGAGATTTCTGTTAAGACTGTACTGGATACTTCACTGCGAGATATTATACTGGTGGCTTTATTTTCCATATTCAGTGGCAGAGCTGATGAAGATGTGTTTGATTCATCTATGATAATATTGGCAGGCAGCAAACTAGAGGCTGTAGGTGGAGGTGATCTCTGAATAAGAGGAATTTGCAATGAAGTGGAATCAGCATCCATTGCCACCATCATGTTCACACCCTCCCCTGTTACTGTAAGTCGCTCAAGAGGAGTTAATGAAACAATGTCAGTGTCACTCCCAACATCTACTCCAGAAATAATGACAGGTGTTTCAGTATTTTGAGACAAAGCACTCCCTACTTCATGACAGTTAAGAGTGTGCTCTGACAAGTGGTCAGCATTCTCAAATGTCAAGCAACAAACACTACAGTACAAGAGTTCTGTTGTTCCCTGTTTATACTTTTTCTCAGCACAAACTGATGTGAAAGATACTTTATTTCCATTACAGTTAAGTTGTTCAGATGTATCTACAACACTGCCAGAAAGTTTTTTCTTATGATTACGAGTTTTCAAATGATTGCTATACTTACTTTCAGTTGGAAAGGAAATGTTACAATACTTACATTTATATACATGCGAGTCTTTCATATGTATCCTCATATGATTTCTGCAGTTAGATATATATCTAAAGACTCTTCCACATTCCTTGCAAGAGTATGGTTTTTCACCGGTATGCACTCTCTCATGACATTTTAGATCATCTTTTCTTACAAATTTTTTGTTACATACCTGACACACAAATTGCTTTTCTTTCTGGTGGATCAACATATGCCTAACTAGTCTTGATTTAACAATGAAACATTTCTGGCAGACATCACACTGATGCAATTCAGGACCTTCTGCAATATGAATATTTTCATGTATCCATTTATCTCGATATCTCAAAAATGTTTTCTCACAATATTCACACTGATGTATTTTATTGTTACTGTGGATCTTCATGTGCTCTTTCAGAGAAAATTTATTACACAGCTTTTTGTTACAAATATTACACACACACTCTACAGTATGCTGTTGTTTATGCTTTGCAAGATTAGATTTTGTACTAGTAAGAAACCCACAAACATCACATTTATGTGATTTATCTTTAGTGTGAATCAGCATGTGCTCAACTCTGTGACTATATGCCCGGAAAGCCTTGCCACACACTTGGCATTTATACTTCCTCTCTGGTTCTGATTTCTTTCTTTTATCTACCTTTTTCATGGCTGCCTGTGACAGTGCCCTTGAAAAAATACCACTCTCATTTGACTTTAGGTCCAAGCCATTTACCACAAGTAAGCACTCATCATCTTCAGGAACAGTTTCTTGAGCATGACTTGCTTTCATAAACAGCCTTAGAGCCTTGTTGAAATTCTGAATAGTATCTCGACACACATCTACAAGCTTACATAGAAGTTTCTCAATAGACTCAAATCTTTTGAAACATTTTGAGCACACCATATTGCTGTGCAAATCAATGTCAACAACGGATTTCTTCAAAATAAAACTCAGAAGGTTTATGAGAGGTTCTGAATTACCAACCCTGGTAAAAGCACTGATGCTGCCATCTGATGAGCCACACGTGAGACAATGGCATTCTGTTTTGATGGAACATCCCTGAAAAATACATAAATTAAATATACATGAGGAAAAAGCACTGTATATTTCATTATTATACAACCCTAGGACCACTTCTATGAGACTCCTGCAGCTTCAATGCAAATAAGAGGTACAGAGGAGATGGATGAGTATTATGAAGAACTGTTAAATGTGTTTGATGATTGGGTGTCAGATTTGGGGTGTTTGGGATGTGAAGGTATGTGAAGAGGGAGAATCACAGCAAGCAGTTTGGTGAAAAGAGGAGAGTTAATGCATACTTTGTATAAGATGAAGTGTGAAAAAGTGGCTAGAATGGATTCGAGTCACATGAATTCCTCAAGAATGGGAGTGATATTATCATCCATATATGGAAAAGAAAAAAAAAATATCCTTTGTTCCTACAAATAAGCAAAAACAATTAAGTAAATACAATATGGTTCTTAATACTGTAGTTTAATGGGGAACTGTTTTGAATGTGACTTTGCAGCTGACACAAGCAATAACTTTGTAAAATGTGAAATGTTACAAAAGATTAACATGTCTCTAAAATATGAAAATCTAGCACCATATTATTAAAATCAGCCCTCAAAGATACAGGCAAGCAATCATAAATCTGGCATGCTTGGGACCTGAGCCATGCTAGATTTTGGAATTTTCTGGTTTTTGGATCACTGTCCCTAACATGTACAGATAATACAGTAAAGATACAATATGAAAAAGTACATCATAGTTGTTATTTACTTGCCAAATATCATTGCTCTTACTCCCTTCCAAAGCATGGGTTGTAGGATAAATCTTCTTTAATTACATCATTTCTAGGGACGATGAAGCATATCTTTGTGGAAGCTGAAAGTGTAGGCTTTAGAGAATTCTCACTACATCTAATAACTTTCTTGAATATGTCTCTCAGTTTCACTTGTTTTGGGTGTTTTTCTTTTTCCTTGTGAAGGACTTCCTTAATCTTAATTACATTCACAATGTGCAGTTCACACATACACCATTTTTCCAGATCAATAAGGCTGATACATTTATCATCTGTAATCTTTTCCTGTCTTTTCAAATCATCATTGTCATCATCATTCTCATTTGTTTCTTCTTGGTCTGGCTTAAGCACCATTTCTACTGTCTCACTGTCTGTAAGATGGTTCATTATAAGAACATCATTGCTTACATTCAAACTTTTTCTCATCCTCTACATTTAAAGTTCATACTTCTTTACATGAAAAACCTCTTGCATACTGCAACAAATCCTGCACAATTTGTTTTTTCTGTGAAACACAAAACCCATGAAAGTCTGGTCCTCCTTTGACCAGAATGAAACACCGAGGAAAGCCACAATTTATGGAAATATTTACTAAAATCCCCTATGGCAACTTGTACAATGTTTTAGCAGCACATGAAATAGCACTCTTGATGGAGCACTCATGAAAATTCGGCACCCTTGATAATTGGTGAAAGTATATAGCATTTTTTGCATCAATACATCCATATCCTGGCACACAAAAGCATGAACAACTACTTGCTCCTTGGGCTGTGCAACATAGGTACAATCAAGAGAAATGTAACCACCATCAACATTGCCTTTTACAAGTTCTGCACCAAAGTGTGCATAGCAATTGCCCAACATTCAGCGATACTCTAGATTTTTAGGAAGACTAAGCAACTGACAATGTGCACTGGACTGAGACACAAAATGATTCTCAAACCAAAGGAGGTATAAAGCAGTTGTAATATATTAATTTTTGTATGCCTAATAGAATACTGAAAAATCTTGACCCACTTGCAAGTCTTTAAATTCTGACTTCTAGCAATAACTAGTAATTTTGATATATGTGAGCCAGCAGAACTATAACATCTAACAACTGTAAGCCTTTTCTTTGAGACCTTAAAACCTGCTTAAGACAACTTACCTACAAGAACATGTCTTTCTAGGTATATATCACCAAAATAATGTTTCATCGGTGCTAAATACCTGCTTTGGCAGTAAGTCTTCATCATAAACCACACTAGAGAGTTCTTCCAAGGAAGACTCAGCAGATTCATGATTAGATTAGGCTTTTACTTCACATTCTCAACAACTGTAAGGCACACGATTTCTTTAATATGGCAAAACAGCCTGAAGAGTGGTCAAATGGGCTTGTTAGTCCTAATTCTTCATATCACCGTGCAAAGAAACTTTTTCACTCATATAAAGTCTTATCCACTCAAAACATCATTTTGTTTAGAACAATATTCTTAAGTTTGTTCAATGTTTTTCACTGGCACAACGATGTCAGCATCAAATTTCAGTATCCTTCAGTTTCTTTTGGTAATAAATAGTGCAACTACCAAACCCATACTTGTTACACAATCTTTTCACTGAGGCTTTCTTCTCTAATTTCTTGAGGACTTTTACCTTTTAAGCAAGACTCTGGTTTGCCACTACAACCAGATACACCAGCTATCTCCACTTTTTAGAGATTTTCTCCAGCAAACACTGGGTGAGAAGTGAACAACCAAAAGGTCTGCTAAAACTAAGAATGCATGTCCTGCACAGACTTACCACACCAAATAAAGTAAATGGCAATGCTGATAATTAGTGTAAGGTGTAAGAGACAAGCCTAAAGCAAAATAATTTACTTTACTCAAAAAACATTCATTTCATATGTCTGCTTAGAGGGTTAATTGAGTTTTCAGTAATTTTGAGTTCGATAACCAAAAACAAGTCAGCTTTAAAAATTTCCATGCCTATAGAGAGGATGTCAAAATAGCTAGTTTTTGGAACTTTCCAGTTTTTTGGTAGTTAATTTGGTAACGTTTACCTGCATATATTAACAAATGTTATCTTTAATTTCCTCTTTATGCTGATACACTAATCTTGTCATATACCAGTAATCCTAACTATTACCTGAGATGATTCTGTTTTTTCTTCCTCTTCCAATTTTGAATTTTGATCCACTCTTGAAGCTATAGTGCCATAATAAACTGATTTGTCTGAAGATGAAGAGTTCCCAGGAAGTGGGCTATGAGCTGCCATTATCTCTGGAAGGGAGCAAAGTTAAGATTAATACTGAGAAACAAAAGTCACTATTTTCTGAATTTTAGCTGCAATTCACATAATCTATTCCCAACTGAAACAATGCTCTATATTTGGATTAATATTTGCTTAAGTATTAGAAAATGCATGTCATCAGAATATTCAATTTTTTTCCATACTTGTTCACTGTTTCCTGTGTTACCATGGTATTGCCAGGAACATACAAAAACAGGCAGCATTTGCTCACATCCATTCTCTAGCTGTCATGTGTAATGCACCAAAACCACAGTCCCCAATCCACAATCAGGTCCCACAAACCTTTCCTTTGTAAAATATTTATTGTGGAGAGAGCTATGAAGGACAAGAAAATGATGGTTAATTTATGTAAAACATGGTGAAGCTTCTATGGATTAAAAGAACCAATAAATGAACCGATGAATATCTCTAACTTTCCCGGCCAGCTGAGATTTACTTAATTCAAAATTTTATAATTTGAAATGTATACCAATGTAACTGTCATCTACAGCATCCTACCACACAATAAGGGTTTTCATGCACTGTAATGCATTTATGTGGAAACAAATGCACAATGCATAAAATGTAGATGTAAAAATGAGGCTATGACAATCACATACTTTTAAGATATCCCTGATAATCTGATAAACCTTGGCTGCTTGGGGAAGTTGGGTAAGGTTTTCATATGTTCAGTTCATTTCTACAAGAGATGTACTTTATATTACATTAACTGACCCTGCATTTTCCCTGATTTTAATAGGCCTCCCCACTGTTACTTTACATCATATGAAAAAAATGTACCAAATTATGCTCCCAAGTCTTACTGTTTTCTCCACATAGTGATAGTATACTAGCAATGGAAAATAAAAATTAACTAGAACATAATAACTAGACTGAATGCACAGTTGATCTTCATATCTACCTCTGCACTATCAAAAGCCATTTTCAATACACTCTCACTTTCACTCCACACTGAACATCAGTCATTTGACCTGACGCTTATGGGTCATGTCAAATGCCATCTTCACTACACCCTTGAGAACTCTTACCACTTTGGGACACTATATACCACCTCCACTACACTCTTATCTTTATTGCATTCGTAGCACCACTGGCCTTTAACACGACCTATAAGGACCACATCTTTACCGTTTCGTGTGTTTAGTGCTGACTGTTGAAAAGCTTAAAAAGTGAAACAAAATGTATCCCATCTTGGAAAGAAGACATCATAATATTTCTACGTGAATGAGGCGGTGCTCTCTAATCACCCTGAGAACTTAAAAGGCAGAGCTTACCTGATCACAGAAAATCATCTGTTTGCTATAAAGCTATCTGATGTCAGTCAGGTTACTCGTAAAGGGCATTATCTTGCAAGTCATCGAGAGGTGCAACATTCTCATTCGCTGATTATCAAGAAACTGGTGGTGATTGTATGATTATTAAAAGAAACTGCATTGTAGGTCACAGAAAGATTGTTTAGTTTCCTTCTATTCAGTTACACTTGAGGAGGTTAAGCCCTTGCTACGGAAATGGCTTTGTTTACCTCCCCGGGTCATGGCTAAATGAACCGATAATTTTCATCTTGTATACAAACTATATTGCATAAAGAAACAATTTCTTCATATATAGAATTAATATGGTGTTTCGTAATTTTTATCACCATATTCAGTGAAGGATAACTAAAATTTTCCGAAAAATAAAAGACATTACGGAATGATATATGGCGGGCGATGTCCCTAAATTTAACTACTGGATCATTTCTTATAAATAAGATAAACCAAGGTTTATTTACATATATCAGAAATCCATTCTATATCGAAATTAGAGGATCAAGGCCTTGTGTGACTTGGTGGTTCTGTCTGAAGGGCTGGTTGTGGGCTGTGGTTGTTGAATTGAATGACCATTAACCTCCCTAAAGCCATTAACCAGCCATCCTTTAAATTGTCAGATTAATAAATGAACCACCTACATACAAGAGTAGAAACTAATCATGATAGAAAAATAGAAAGAAACATGGTACATGCCGTTGTAAAAAAAAGGATTGATGTCATAGACAATGAACACTTCGAGTATAAGAATGATATAAGATGACCAAAAGACAATTAATGCAAATAACATTCATAAATCCAAGTACACAATATTTATTTTCTTCTATCTCCATTCATAACTTATATTTCATGTTCCCTGGTTTTTCTATCCCTACATTTCTTGATTCTTGAAAAATTTTCACTGTTATCGATCTATCTAAAAAGAAAAGAGATTAAAGGTTGTGATTAGGACACCCCTCACGCTTCTCTCTTTCAAGGCGGGCAAATATAAAAACTGTAGCCTTTCCCTGTAACCCATCTCTCATAACTCTGGTACCATCTTTATCTTCCTGATCGAATGCCAGTCCAGGATTCGAACCCATGTGGGCCCGACCCCGAGCTGGACCGTACTGGCCAGCAATGCTAAACACTACACCACGGAGGCACACGTGTTTGTGTGTGTGTGTGTGTGTGTGTGTGTGTGTGTGCGTATGGTTAACTATTTGTGTATATAAGTTAATATCTATTATTCCTGTTAACCTCACATGTCTATGTGTGAAGCTGATTATTCCACTCGCACTTACTTCTTTGCTCATATTGCATGTGCACACAGCTCTTCATGAAAACATACCACATGACTGTTTCTTTTGTGTGGGTTCCTGTCATGTCCTTTTGTTCTGGATTCTCTTCTGGCCAAAACAAAAAAGCAGTTCCAAACGTCTACAGAAGCCATACATAGTTATCATGTCAACCCTTAAACTCCTGTGATATGGACAATTGGAAGGCTTCCTTCCTCATAACGCATATTACTCCATTCTAGGATGTGTGTGATTACTATTTGTTTTATGGAGAGAGGGACCTACCCTGGTGTTGCCACTTTGTGTGTGTGTGTGTGTGTGTGTGTGTGTGTAAGTTCAATCTATATATGAGACGAAAAGAAATGACATTTTAGTAGAGAACTTTGAGATCGATAAGCAACGAGATAATTTCTATTACAGTGAAAGAAGCTCTGGGGAAGTTTCACTGTCACAAAGAAATTTACTTGAAGTAAATTCCACTACCAACTGGTCTAAGGACATCCAGGTTGCTTAAAACCACTCGGACGTTTGTCTGTTTCACTTCAGCACGGACAGCTGGTACATTTAACCGTATTTTCACTGGAACATAAGAATTAAGTAAGTTTATCCTAAAGAAGTGTAATTAATTTTCTTTAAAGTTATTTTCAATCCGTTTTCTTCTACAAGAACTAATAACAACAACAACACCATCCTAATCCTAAGATAATTTGGTAGAATTGGGAAAGATAGTAACTGTGTAATCTAATCATAATTTTTTGCCTCAAATGCAAAAGGCAAGGTGGGTTCGCATCATTTGGTGCATTCAAGAATAGTTTTATGGTGTCACTTTTCAATTTTTTCATCATCCGTTGTTAAAGAAATGACATGCTAACTATGCTAAGACAATATTCTGTAATTCTTGCAATCAGTTTTACTTCCTTTCACGTATTACATTGGAACAGCTAATGCCTTCTTCCGGTCATCAGGCTCATAACCACTATTCCATGCTTCCATTCACACTTTCCAGGAATTTCATCCTCATATTACGCCCTCCACCCCATTTACACTATCAATCTTTGCCACTTTGTGTATTAATGCTCCCTTTACCTCCTTGTAATATCTCCCTTTCCTTTGCACATAGTCTGTTCTCTCCATACATTTAATCCTGTTTTACCAGAAGTCACATCTCCTGTACCATTACCTTTAATCAGTTCTTGTAAATGAGCTCTTCAACTTTTGCAGATCTCATCCTTTGTCACAATCAGCCTTCCAAATTCTAAACTCCTCACCCAAAACTTTTTTTTTCTTCATTTAAACTGAATCCAAAATGGCCTGTTATTCTCCAGTGGGTTCTCATTCATTCTTCTCCTGAGATCCTTTTTTTTAATGTCCTTAAAGGTTTATGTACTTCTTTTCAAATTTTCTTTGCAGGGCATCATATTCAGTACTATTTATTTTCCATTATTGCTTGTTTTTTGGAAGATTGATCTCCCCAATTTTTTTCTCTTCAATCATCTTCCTTAAATCTTCATTTCAACATGATGCTTCTAGCCTTTCACATTTATACCAGTGTAGTGCACAAGTACCACTTAGAAAAGCATATTATATCTTTAGAGCAGTGTCTTTCACAGTACTGCAATAATTGTCTTTCATTTTCTCAACAGGGATTGGATTCCAGACATATTTTACTGAAGATGGAAATTCCAGAAACAGATAGTGAGGATGAAATGGCACCAGGATGGGAGGAGAGATGCACTGCAGATGGTCTTGTCTTCTATGCTCAGTGAGTTAATTTTTGATTTACTGTATGTTGTGATTTGGTACAGTTTAGTAATAGAGCAAGTTTTTTATACATGAAGACTTACCTGAGGTAGGATGTTTTAATGACCAAAAGGAAAAGGTGTATCAGAACGAAGGTTTTTTCAAGGCATCTCCAACATCTTCCCTCCATAATGCAATTAACAAAGCCATCTTAGAGAGCAAGGTATTTAAACACTTGATTGATAATATCCCAGTCATGCTAAATGCATGCAAAATATGTAACTCTAATGTTTTGGAGCTTTGTGAAAAATTCTTATTAAAATTTCTTTAATCACTCACCAAACCATTACCCCACCTTCCTAACTATAGCATGACATATCTGGAGCTCCACCATACAATGTCTTAGTGTTGTCATTTCAGAGAGGTTGGCTACTTTTATGATACTAAGCTTGTTTATGAATAAGTTTGCTTTTCAAGAGTTGGCTTATTATTCTCTGTCAAACTGATATTCTTACAGTTCCTTTTACATTGCATATATCAGTTGCATTTATGCATGTTTTGTGGGCATTGATTTTGTAGAGCTTGTTTCAAAACTCTTCCCTCCAGGCAGCCAAAACTGCCGGAATGCCCATTTCTTTTAGGTAGAACTTCCTTTCCTGCAACCTAGACTGAGTAACTAGGGTAGGAAAAGAGTGAGTTCACTCCAAAAAGATTATTCTAAATAAGAGGAAAAAGTGCAGCTCATGTTGATGTCAGGTGGGCTCATAATTGGTTATACGTATGTATACTGTACATGGACAGTGCACTCTTTCTTGTTGCATCATTTTGTAAAGTGAACATTTTACATAAGGTTGAAAGTTTAAGGACCCCTAGCTACACTTGTAGTGAAGGCTGTAGAAATAAGGAACTGACCTTAATTTCAAAAGAAAAGGCACCCTATGTGCAACTCCATTTAGTGATCATGCACATATATTTCTGTAGTGATCTTCCACTTTCCTATATTTCTTTTTGCTGTTCTCTCTACTTGCTCTTTGCAGCCCTACTTCTAGTTATTCTCTTTATACTCTTGGTGAGTAAGTGTAGTGCTTCACACATTCATCTCTTTTATAAGCAATTAGTTACTGCTTAATATTTTTGACAGATCAGTATGTACAATTCTTCAGTAAATGATGAAATGTTACTGGTGAGTATGCAGTTTAAGACTTGAAGATGGTACAAAATTCTTACTCCCAAAGACTAACTTCGTTTAACCATACAAAATAAATCTAGTGTAAGATTGAGTATGAATGAACATTGTTTATTGATTTTTTTTTTATCTTACTGTACTGCAGTAGCATATCACTGATCATGATTTTTGTTCGTAGCAATTGAAATTACCAGGTTAGTAAATGAATATACATTTACTTTCAGTCATAGCAGCAGAACTACACAGTGGCATCACCCACGGACCAACAAAAAAAAGAGAGTCACAGGGGGTAAGTTTTCCATCTGTTGTAATAATGGCTCAGTTAACTTAGTCATAAGCTTGTGTAGTCTTTCAGTTTTCAAGCGTTACTCTGATATTTATCGATTTTATATTCAATTCCCAGGGAAAGAATATGTTAATTAAAGTTAAGGTGAAATGTTTTAAGAAATGGATATAGAAGTGATGATGATGGAATTTCCAATGCCTTTGATGCTTTAGTTGGATATCACTTTAGCTTTAGTTGCCATTTAAGGAATAGTGCATGAATCTGTTATTTTTATGTATATCTTTTATTCCATTGCTCATTAATATCAGCATGGTAATTTAAAGGGTTTGTCTTGTACAAGGAATTAATGTGTTATTGATCCTAATGAATATCATCTTTCTCAACAGAATTACCCTTTGGATGGGAAAGACAGATCACTGAAGAGGGAAAGGTATTTTTTGTTGATCATATAAACCATAAGACTACTTATACTGATCCTAGACTTGCTTTTGCGGTAGAAGAATCAAAATCTCTCACAGACCTAAGGCAAAGGTTTGACAGCAGCTCCACGGGTATACAAGTCCTACATGGACGAGACTTGACAGGTCATGTTGCCATTGTAACTGGCGCAAACAGTGGAATTGGTAAGCCAATACTGACTATATTCAGTTTGAATATAGTCAGTATATATTTTTCATACCTGATTGCTGTTTCCCATTAATTTTTCAATGAATATTAAACATGGTGACCAGTTAGGCATCTGGGAGATAGGAAGTTAGGGAGTGTGCCCTTGAGAAATTTTTTTTTATGTTGAAGGCTCGTCATGGACAAAAGTCCACATCAAGGCCGGGCCATAATTGAAATGTATAGAAAATTATGAAACAGAAAAAGAAAAGCCAGGGGAAAGTACAAATTTTGAAGGAAGTGAAAGACTTGTCTTTTGAAATGATCAAGGTCATAGGTATTGGGAAAAACTTGAGAAGGTAGAGTTTCCTTAGTTTAGAGTTGAAGCTTATGGGATATTTGCTGCTATAATGAGTTTTTAATAACTGTGTGTATGTATGTGAATAAAGACAGCCCTTTACCCGTACAGGTTATGAGACAGCAAGATCCTTGGCCTACCATGGTTGTACTGTGGTCTTTGCCTGTCGTGACCTAGGAAAGGCAGAGGAAACCATTGCCCATCTAAAGAAGCAGAGGCCTAGCTCCTCCTGTCATGCTTTACAGGTGGATCTTTCATCTCTCTCCAGCGTGAGAATGTTTGCACACACATTTTCAGTCAGGTTTGAGTAAGTATGATTTAATGGATAACTATAAGATTTTTCTGCTCTGTATTTTATACATAAATTATGATTTTGCCCTCTCTTATGCTAGAAATGCAAAACATAGACACCTATTGAATGTGAAGCCAGACTTCTTTGTAAACTGGCAACTCTGTCCCCAAATGATAGGCTGCTAAAACCTCACCAGTTATGCAATGAGCTGACTTGCTTCTTCTTGTCACTTAAGTTTAGAAAGTACATAGCTTACTTTTTAGGTGGACCTGCAAATCCCTAAATTGATATCTTGGCTGTAGAGGACTATACTGTGTATCCAGTCTTTTATCCATTGCTTTTAAAATTCATAGACAGTGATGCCAGTAGGGCATATATTTTATCATTTATCTTTCGCTTTTGATTTTGAAAAGTGGCATCATTAACCTTTGTATCCTACCTTTTTTTCCTTGTTTTTAATCTGTGAATGGGAATGATGTTAATAACTATATATCCTGTCCTTTATCCTTTGTTTTTAATTCATGAATAGTGATATCAATAGCCTACATAACTCCTTTATCCCTTTCCTTAAATTATGAATAGTGATACCAGTAGCATAGTGGTGAGTTAGATATGCAAATCTGTTTTTTCAAATTAAATTTGTAATGTTTTCAAAAGAAATAGCTAATCTCATCTTCGGCCTGCATGTTGAGGAAAGACCCAGGTAGTATTTATGCATCTTATCATAGAATCCATATAACATTACTAAAGATGATTCTTTCATAAGTAATTAGCCTCTGTTAAATATAGGGCTTTATAATAAATAAAACACTTTGTATCTGTAATAATTAGCAGCTCAGTGCTTTTCAAGCAGTGTCATGGCACATCAAAAAACCTCTTTACTGTGCTGTGGATCAGGAAACATTGAAAAGCATTTTAGTAGATTATGATTGCCTTTCAGCCGGTGTGACATACTTGTACTAAATGCTGGAGTCTTTGGTCTTCCACACACTTTAACAGAAGATGGACTGGAAACTACCTTCCAGGTCAACCACCTGTCTCATTTTTACTTGACTTTGTTGCTCCAGCCATTACTTGTGCGATCTGTTCCTTCTAGAGTCGTCTTTGTGTCTTGTGAATCTCATAGGTAAGTTTGTTACTGGACTGTATTTAAAAAAAAAGCAAGTTTAGGAAGTCTCACTTAGGAAGTTAGGCATCCCTCTTCATTTTATTTGGTAGGAGGGTTGGGTTAAGGGACACCAGTTATGCAAATAGTCCGCACAAAAGATGCATATGTTTTGGAAGAAGGAGCATGCAAGCAGTTGTTTTCAACAGAATATGCCGATTCATATGCATGAGTGGAATTTGAGGAGAATGAATGAGGAATGAAAGAGTATGGAAGATGTAGACAAACACAGAAAGGGAAAATTAGATATGTTTGTGTGAGATGAGGTTGAGGACTAGTGGGCCCTTTGAGAGGAGTGGAAGAAGGGATTGAAACCAAGCTTGCTTGATGATACTGATGTTTATGCAGAAAATATGGAAATATTTTTGGTAGATAAGTAATTTGAAAATGTATTTAATAAAAGTGTCTTAGCTCGTTTATTTGTAGTGGACTGACTGTAACAATTTCATGTGCTATGAAATAATAGAGAAAATGAGGTTAAAGATACCCTTTGTAGAGGATTTGAAAGAGCAGAGGAGAATATACATCTAGGGAGACTCTGTCTTTGATGGATAACTTGATGTTTAGAGAACTGAGGAGGAGTGATTAACAGTTATAAGGTCCCAAGCATTTGTGATGGTTGTAGATTATATGCATCAATAGGTGTGTTTTCTTCAAGTGCATACTTTAAACATAAAATTATTCATAAATATACATGTCACAGACAAAGGGAAAACAGGGTAAGAGAGAGCATGACTGATGTTTCTTGTAAGAAGGAAAAGGATAAGTAGTTTGCATGAAGTGTGGTCTGGGAAAGTGTAGAGAGCAGGCATATCATAGTGTCACTAATATGTAGCACAATACACCCATGAGTGTAAAACCCTTCCTTTAGAGTACAAATAGGTAATGACACCCATATGGAAATACATTCCCCATGCATGTACAAGCTATGGTTCCTTATCTGCATGCTGGACACCATGTCTCTTCAGTATTAAAAATACTGATGCAGTATATCACAAGATGTGTGATCGTCTTTATAGAGTATGCATAGGATTATTGTGTATTGTGTTTTCAGTGTGGAAGTTGCTTTTTGTGTAGGTTAGCCTTTTATTGTAGACTGTATCATACCAGTGCCAGTACTAGGCAAAGGTGAGCAAGGCAGTGGCTTTGGGACCTTTAATTTGCATAGGTAAATTTGTTGTATTCAAGCAAATTGCAAGAAGTACCAACATCCTGGCACTCATAGCAAATGAAAATGAACTTTTCAAGAAGTTTAATTAGTGTGCTTTGATTTATGTAGCTGTCCCTACGAAACCATTCAAAATTAAGAAATTTTTCAATTTTTACTTCATGTCTTTTTTTTTTGCCTACAGGTGGAGCCATTTAACCATGAGTCTCTCACAGCGCTCAGGAAGATGGCCACATTCAACTGGCAGGGCTCTAGGTCATGAGGTGTCATGTTGTGTGGTTATCTTTATAGAGTATACAGAGGATAATTGAGGATTAAGTGTTTTGTGTCTTCAAGTGTGGAGTTGCTTCTTGTGAATGAAGGGTCTTGTGATATGTTGATTCAGTCTTTATAATGTTGGAGAGATGTGTTGTCCAGCATGCAGATGAGAAACCATAGCTTGTACATGCTTGGGGAATGTATTTTCAAATGGTTGTAATCACCTATTTATACTCTACGGGGAGGGTTTTAAACTCATGGGCCCCAATCTCTTGAACACTCTCTGCCATCATACTACATCTTAAATTCATGTATGCCGTCTTCATTAACCATGCCCTTGGTCAATCTGTTCCATTCATCCACCACTCTTATACAATAAAAGTATTTCTGTACATCCTTACTTACAAGTTTCTTACTTAAGTTTATTTTATGTACTCTGGTTGCTATATCCCTACCTTTCTTGAAGAACTATCTGCTGTCCACTTTGTCAATCTCTTAAAAACTGAATGTTAAGATCAGGTCAGATAAAGTGGAGTTTAGGACTGGGTTGGAAGGGTAGTTATTTGTGCTTGTTTTGATGTATACATACACATATTTTTGTTGAGTTATGTTTGTTGGTGGGGGAGGAGAGGGGATCTGTAAGTATAAGTTATTGAATGATGAAACAGGAATAAGTTTTATATTTCTACTCAGAGGAGCTTTGAGATATCCATTGGCAAATATAAAGGCAGCACTTCATCCAGCCAGGTTTCGCTTGATATAAAATAACAAGGAATGACTAAGGCAGGATTAGAAAGGAAGAACAAAGAAATCATGTAATACTTATTGTGAACAAGGCTGAAGAAAATTCCAAAACTATTCTGCAAATTCAACAGGAATAAATTGTCAGTTGAAAAGCATCTAAACATGCAAAGGGATTCAGAGGGCAGAATTACAGAGGATGATATAAGGATATGTGAGGAACGGAATATCAAGTTAAAAGTGTTTCCATGAGTCTAAAGACACCTTCCCACTCAGTACAAATAGGTAATCACAACACACACAAACACACACACACATAGTTGATGTAGTTCAAGCCAATTAAACGTAAAGTAATGAGGATGAGTCGTAATGAAAGAATGTCTCAATATGATCATCATCTAGCAGCAAACAAGCTGTAGGAATCTGTGAGAAAGACTTGGGAGTTGACATTGACCCTAATATTTCGTGAGAATAATTAAGGAGATCAACTGTCTGCTAACAAATATGATAAAATTATTCAGATACATGAATAAGGAATAATTCAGTAAGCTGTTCACATCATGTATAAGGCTAAAACTGGAGTATGCTTCTCAAGTTTAGCCACCATATGTAAAGATAGACGAAGAGCTAATGAGAAGGTCCAGAGAAGAGCAACAAAGATGATACCAAAATTAGGAAAGCTGAGTTACAGGGAAAGTCTAAGAGGCTTTAGGTTTGCCCTCCATGGAAGAGAGAAAAGTAAGGGGTGACCTGATCATGACCTTTGAATTTTTAAAACAGAGTGATGATGTAGACAATGAGCAGTTCTTTGAATGATGTAGAGATAGAACAACCAGAGGACATAACATGAAATTAAGCCAAAAAATTATTAAAGAACTGAGAAAAAGAAAAAAATGAGAAAGCACTTTTACAGTAAAGGTGTTGGATGAATGGAACAAAATGACTGAAGACATGGTCAATGTAGACAGCATACAGAAATTGAAAAAGTTGTGACAGAAAAAGTTCAGTACACAAGTATGAAGATTCCCCATACAGTAGAAATAGGTAATTACACAATAAATCTTTTCATGAAATTTTCATATGTTACAGATTTTCTGCCCTGGATACTGAAAATATCTCAGAAGAACTGCTCTCCCCTTCACACAAATCTACATTTACCTCCATAATGGCTTATTGTAACTCAAAATTGTGTAATGTCCTTACTGCACTGGAGATGCAGAGAAGATTTGGTAATTTAATGCTCAAACAGTGGGCTTTTTTTCTTGTACATTAAGATAACTATTATATGCCAGTCAGTGATACCTTCTGATGTTCCCTCTTAGATAGCCAGTAGTTAAAAGGTAATCTGAACATTATAATTGTGTAAATAACTATGGTGTAGAAAGAGAAAACATTACCTTGGAGGGCAAAAATGCTTACCCTACAGATTATGCTATTGTACAAGACCAACACAATGTAGAGGCTGTCTCAGCGTATGGGAAAACTTATTTCTTGACTTCATATAATGAATTAACAGCCTGAAGTAAGTCATCTGTAGTGATTTAGTTGTTACTATACATTCCTTAGTTGGGATTGCTATTTATTTGCCCAGTCCTGTAAGATGTCAAGATACAAGTTAGATTACCTCTAAGTCACCTTTCAGGCTCATTAAATACAATAGAAACTTTAGTGGCCACTTGTATCATTACTTTGTGGTATCCTATAACTACTTACATTACTTCCCTGTATAGTTATGAAGGATCCTAACAGGTGAGAAGGGACTTGATAAAGTAACAGTCTGGCCACATCATATGAAAATCACCCGACTAACAAAAATTATTCATACTGCTGAACTCAAGTCCTACAGACTGTAAATTCAGAGCATACCCCTAACATGCTCTTATCACAGAAGTGTAATAACATATCATTATACTAAGGTCAAGGTGTTCCAGTTTTATTCTCATTCCCATATACTGTGGAACCTTTTCACCAGTTTACCAATGAAATTAAACTTATCTTCACATACTAAGAATTTTAATACTTTACTTACAGGTGAACAAGGTATCAACTTTTATGCTGTGCACCCAGGCAATGCTGTATCTACATATCTTACTCGACACTGGTGGGCCTACCGTCTACTCTTTGCTTTCATTCGTCCTTTCACAAAGTCTCTGGTAAGATCCTTTAAGATTTAGAAGTTAGTCAAATCTTGTATACTTTTTCTTTGTATTTTTGTCTGGTAATGTTTTAGCATTGCCAGATTTTTATGCAGTGGCAGCAATATGGGCCTGAATATGCAGGAAGGTTAAAGGCTTGCATGGGGTAGAGTAAATTGGAATTATGTAGTATACAGGGATCAGTGTGCTGTCATTGGACTTAACCAGGAAATTTAAAGTGGCTGGGAAAAATCATAAAAAGGTCTGTGGAGCCTGGTTGTTGAAAATGGCCAGTGGTTTTGGTACATTGCACATGACAGCAGGAGAATGAGTATTAGCAAATATGGCCTTTCTTCATCTGTTCCTAGCACTACCTCTCTAACATGGGAAACTGCAGACAAGTATGAAAAAATCAGACGTGAACGAACAAAGGTATATGTGGAACTCTGAAATCTGCTTCAAACTCACTGCATTATGACACCAGTGGTAGTGACTTAGATTTAACATATTTTTCCTTCAGTTTGATTATACAACCCCAGGACTGCTTCTATGGGGCTTCTGCTGATATGAGACTGCTCTTCAAGCAGGAGTAGGGAAGTGATGGACTCCTTTGGGGTGAATTTCCTTGATAAGATTGTACTGTTTGTCATCAGTTAATGGTGATACAACCTTGCTGTAGGCGCTGTTCAGGAACACCATTGTCAAATACAAGCATATGCAACACTGGATAATACAAGTAGTAGTGAGTGATACTTAATTGAATAGTATCCTATGATTCGACTACGTTATATTCATTAAAAAATAGGTTATGTCGAAGTCACTGCTGTAGTTGTGATGTTGTTTAAGGGAAATATATCCCTTACACATCATCAGTCACACCATTGATATGACTTGCGATGTTTTGTTCATAATGATATTATCCTTGTAAAAGTACTGAAATGAGTGATTATAGGATTTTTTTCCTCCCATTTCACATGTTAATGAGGTAGTGCTAGGAACAGACTAAAAAATGGCTTCCTTTGCTCACATCCACTCTATAACTTTCATGCATACTGCACTGAAACCATAGGCCCTTATCCACAACCAGGCCTCACCCTTAATAGGGCACTGGCAGAGGCTCCAGATTACTTCTACTTAATGCTCTCACTTAATGTTCCCACTCACTGCTTATACCTAATGTTCCTACCCATTACCTCTGTCTATTGCTCCTACCATTTTGCCAAAAGGCAGGGCTAGTGATATATCACTGCAGGAAAATCTTGAGTTATAAAGGAAAAGTTGCGTGAGTCAAGTGGTACTTGTGACAAGGAGAGACTTTATGTTTGTGGACAAAATGCCAGCAGTCCACCTGTGGGTGAAGCAGCTACTTGGGTCAGAAGTGTGCAACTTGACAACCACCAAAATGCTGGCTCACTATGTAGCCATCACTAACCTTCTGATGCCCAAGCTGGTAGCATTTATAATACATCTCCCTGGTTAGTGGCTGCCTGTTATCTAGTACCTAGTACCCACTAACCATCTTTCACTCTGTCCATCTCCTTTTCCTTGTTTTCCTCTTCTTCTGACATATAAAACCTATGTCATCCATTCCTTACTCATCTTTGCATGCCCAAACCAAATAAATATTCAGTATTTTTCTCAACTTCAGGGTTACAGCATTGACTTTTACTTGGATGTGTAACAATATCCACTAATGCATTTTTTGGAGCACTTTTATCATTAAACACTTCACGTCATCTTTCCAGTGCAACCACACGTAAATATGTTGTATAGCTGTGGCTCCTTGACCTTTTGGCCAATGATCATTCATTATCCACCCAATATGACTAGATTGCCAGAATGATCAGGACTAATAGGAATGAGAAAAATAAAAGCATAGACTTGGGGCCTGTGTATTTCAATCTCGCCCATATGGGCTGGTAATAGTCTTCCAGGGACGTCTAACTCGGGCACACCATACAGTAGATGATTAGTTATAATTTTGTTAAAATTAACATAAAATTGCATAATTATGAAAAAAAGTAACCTCAACAGGTTGTCACAATTTATTCAATCTGCTATTAGGTCTTAAATCCAATGACTGT
>JAYMFT010400982.1:0-18927 GCA_038088735.1 Panulirus argus | reverse complement strand
TATATATATATATATATATATATATATATATATATATATATATATATATATATATATATATACACACACACACGAGTATATATATAGGTCGTGTGTGCATCTATGTGCAAAAATCGCAGGGCAACTGAATAGTAAGTGTTCGGTGTTTTCATTATGTAGATGACTTGTGGGTATCAAGGGTTTGGGATACGTTGAAATGTTATTTGTAGCGTTGTAGTTATGGGTGATGCCCTGCGCAAAGACAGGAGTGTGACTTTTGTTTGTCTGGGGAATGTGGCTTTCGAGGGGTTATGTATGTTCGGGGGAGGTTGGTTGTTCATAGCTAGTCGTTTTAGTTGGGTGCGTACGTGTTTTGTCTAGTATTATGTTTGCTGTGGGGTGGGATTTGTTAATAGAGAAGGGAAAATACGACTCACCATCTGGGCACTGGGAAGGGGAACAAGACACCAGCTGGAGCACAAATATGGAGGAATAAGACTCAACACTTGCAGTATACAAAAGGGATTAATTCACCAGCTGCAGCATCAAGAAGGGAGGAGCAAGAATCAGTAGATGCGGCATCGAAAACGAAGGTGGGGGAGGGGGGGGGGTCGGAGGATAAGGTTCAACAGCTGTGGCAGAAAGGAGGGAGAATAAGACTTACCGTTGCGGCAAAAAGAGGGGGATAAAGACTCACCAGCTGTGGTACCCAGCAGACAACGAAGAAGATGGAGAGGACGGCCATGAGGCGAGCGAAGGAAAGCTCCTCAGTGGTGGCGTGGTTCATGGAGGCGTCGCCGCAGGTGGAGGTGGAGCTGCGGCATGAGGCGCGGGAGTGGCGACGAGGCAGGAGGCGCTCCCGCATCCTGCAGAGCACACGGATCACCGAAAGGTTGCAGCACACGATCACTGTGCACATCAACATACCTGCGGGATGATGGAGACGTAAGCACTGACTGGACGGGAGTGCTCTCATCCCCAGGGAAGAAGGGAAGGGAAGAGGTGTGACGGTAGGAAGGTTAGGGAGAAACGGGATCAAAATTTTCTTCCCTTACACTGGAAACAATATCATGTGTGACATCTAGGAACGTCCTAGATCAGGCGATACTCATGCCCGGCATGTTCCACTCCCTGACCTAATTATCAGGGCCCCTGAGAGGCATTTTATCATGGGGTACAAAGTTTCTTTCGGGCCCCCTTCCCTTATCCATTAGTTTTATGTCATGAGCTGTAAGGCCAAAGAGGATATGGAAGATGAGATAGGGGTGGAATGGAGCGCTCTGTTGATTTTCTGCATTTTTTGAGATACCAGGAAATCCCCGGGCCCCCTTTTCGACCCCTGGCCCGGGTACGATGTGCCCCCTGCACCCCCCCCCCCCAGTCTCAGATGCCCTGCTAATTATCCAGGATAAACAGTCTTGAGACGTTGCTCGTTCCACCCCCCCTCCCATCACCACGATCGTCTTAAACGATTCACACCGATCACTGCCAGCCTCTAACTCACCTCTGAATCACCATAACTGACACCATTCACTGTCTGCCACTCTACTCAATAATGAATCACCTTAATGTTTAACGACCTGGGTGGCTTACGGGTGGAGTGAGGCCAGGGCTGGAGTGTAGTTCGCTTCTATATAATCTTAAAACACTCATGGGATAACAGGCGGTCTTGGGAATCTTCTTATGATAGTAAAGTACGGGTAAAACGTACAGTGATTTCAGGGTCGGATTCCCACACTTAGTTCGAACAGTTCAAACATGTGCAGTGACAACAGACCCCTCCCCACTCCGCGTACGCGCACACATTTTCGTAAATGTATCCGTGTGCCTCCGTCACATCAACGTAATGCTATTTGGCAGACGATCCTTCCGTACAGTAAAGTGTAGAACATTAGGGAGATAATATTGCTGAGACAAAATAGCCATACATCTAATGGCATGCACTGTTATAATATCATGCACTACGTTTCTGACCAATCTTGTTTTTTCTTTAATAACCATCGATTTGTGACGGTAATTCAAATCTGTCATGCGCAGTCGCTTACAGAGGCGTCCCTCTAATCTCAACACTTCTCATTTTGTACGCGGCTCATCGGTATGAACTTCTTGTGTCACTACTGAATTCACATTAAAAAATGTTAGTGTCTCACGAAGAAATTGACCCATCCACAATATGATGAAGGTCCCTGCGTCACTATCTTATCGTACACGTTTGTTTACGTGGCGCAGCTGTTGGCTCCCGCCACACACAACTTCCCTTGGGTGATTAATGAATCACCATACTCACCATGTTGTCATGACCTACTAAAGGACCCAGGTTAGCCTCTCAGTTCACAGGAATGAATTCAAGAAAGTGAGCTGCAATCTGAAAATCTGGGGAGATTCAAATAAAAAGGATAATAATCAACAGCCTGGGAATAGGATGATGCGCATGTTGACGAGTCGATATTTCCTGTTTGTACAGACGACTACAACATTCAAGGTATTCTTATCTGACCTCAAGGTGTAAGCCTCGATGGATCAAATGACGTCAGACTAGGATCTTATTCCCACTTAAAGCCTCAAGAAATGCGCGGAATTCAGGAACACATTTTACTACTCTGGGAGAAAAAACGCCCGCAGGTAGCGACATGAAATGTTCCTATACAGGAGGGAGCGATAATTATGTAATCTTGCATCCAATTTATTCATCATAGCTTACATGTTATATATAGAATACAAAATGTTACAATTTTGATGTGCACGGCATGTTTTCCGTCACATAATTCAGGCTTGCTGAATGTTGTGTTTACAACCAGACGTTCATGTCTTGAGCAAATATTTTTCTAAGTATTCAGAAATAGCCGTGTGTCGCTTCCTTATTTATTTACTCTGCGTTAATGAATGATCTTACACACACGCACGCACTTCGAGACACAAATCCCTTAATTCGTCCTTCCTGTTAACTCAGTTATTGCTGTATGACGTCACGACAATCAGTTTATTTGTGTCAATAAAAAAAAAAGATATTTTTGTCTCCCGCTATACAAAGATGACGAGGATAAACGTGTGATGACAGTTTCTCTCAACGAGCGCTTATGGAACAGTGAAAGTCCCAGCGTTGGGGCGTGGAACCTAGCAGATGGGAACGTGGGAACTGACGTTGGGGCGTGTGGACTAGCGTTGCGGTGTGGGACTAGCGTTAGCACACGGGATCTGGCGTTGGGGTGCGGGGCCAAGCGCGATTAGTGGGTCATGGTGTGGCACTGCGGACGGCACCATAGGCAAGTGTACTAACGTGCACGACGAAGCAAGAGTGTACAGTAATTGAAAATGTACATAAAAGTTTAATGTATGAGCACACACACACACACACACCTGGCTTAAACTGGTGTGTCATTTTTCTCATTATTTATTTGTACTGTACGGGGAGGGAGTTTTACACCTTTGGGTTCCCCCCCATATCAAGAATAATCTCGAACAGTCTATAACTTCTTGAATCTATGTATGTTACCTTTCTTCAACTGTTTCTGGGCGCTATCTCGCTAAAGCGGGAAACATACACAAATATATACATACATGCACATATATGTACAATAATACATATACATACCAATATATACATACATATACATACACATGCATATACACATGTACATATTCATACTTGCTCGCCTCCATCCATTCCTGATACCACCCTGCCACACAGTAAATAGCATCACCATTCCCTGCGTCAGCATGGTAGCGCCAGGAAACAAACGAAAAGGAGAGTCCCTGGTGCTGGGTGGCCCAGCAGGTGAGTTCCCGGTACTGGGTGGCCTAGCAGGTGAGTCTCTGGTCTCTGGGTGGCCCAGCAGGTGTGTTCCCGGTACTGAGTGGCCCAGTAGGTGAGTTCCCGGTACTAGGTGGCCTAGCAGGTGAGTCCCTGGTGCTGGGTGGCCTAGCCGGTGAGTTCCCGGTACTGGTTGGCCCAACAGGTGTTCCCGGTACTGGATGGCCCAGTAGGTGAGTTCCCGGTACTGGTTGGTCCAGCAGGTGAGTTCCCAGTACTGGTTAGCTCAACAGGTGAGTTCCCGGTACTGGTTGGCTCAGCAAGTGAGTTCCCGGTATTGGTGGCCCAGCAGGTGAGTCTCTGGTGCTGGGTGGCCCAGAAGGTGAGTTCCCGGTACTGAGTGGCCCAGCAGGTGAGTTCCCAGTACTGGGTGGCGCAGCATGCGAGTCCTGGTACTGGGTGGCCCAGTAGAAGAATTCTAGGTAGTGAGTGGCCCAGCAGGTGGGTTCCCGGTAGTAGGTGGTCCAGCAGGTAAATTCACGGTACTGGTTGGCCCAGCAGGTGAGTTCCCGGTACTAGGTGGCCAAATAGGTGAGTTCCCGGTACTTGTTGGCCCAGTAGGTGAGTTCCCAGTACTGAGTGGCCCAGACAGTGAGTCCCTGGTGCTGGGTGGCCCAGCAGGTGAGTACCCGGTATTAGGTGGCCCAGCAGGTGAGTTCCCGGTACTGGGTGGCCCAGCAGGTGAGTTCCTGGTTCTGGGTGGCCCAGCAGGTGTGTTCCCGGTACTGGGTGGCCCAGCAGGTGAGTCCCTGGTGCTGGGTGGCCCAATAGGTGAGTTCCCGGTACTGGGTGGCCCAGTAGGCGAGTCTCTGGTGCTGGGTGGCCCAACAGATGAATTCCCGGTCATAGGGTGGCCCAGCATGTGAATTCCCGGTATTGGGTGGCCCATTTGGTGAATTCCCGATAGTGGTTGGCCCAGCAAGTGAGTTTCCAGTACTGAGTGGCCCAGCAAGTGAGTCCCTTGTGCTGGGTGGCCTAGCAGGCGAGTTCCTGGTACTAGGTGGCCCAGCAGGTGAGTTCCCGGTACTGGGTGGCCTAGCAGGTGAGTCCCTGGTGCTGGGTGGCCCAGCAGGTGTGTTCCCGATACTGAAAGGCCCAGCAGGTGAGTTCCGAGTACTGAGTGGCCCAGCAGGTGAGTCCCTGGTGCTGGGTGGCCCAGTAGGTAAGTTCCCGGTACTGGGTGGCCCAACTGGTGAGTTCCTGGTACTAGTTGGCCCAGTAGGTGAGATCCCAGAACTGGTTCGTCCAGCAGGTGAGTTTCCGGTACTAGGTGGGCCCGTAGGTGAGTTCCCTGTACTGGGTGGCCTACGAGGTGGGTTCCCGGTACTGGGTGGCCCAGGAGGTGGGTTCCCGGTATTGGATGGCCCAGGAGGTGGGTTTCCGGTACTGGGTGGCCCAGGAGGTAAATTCCCGTTCCTGGGTGGCCCGGCAGGTGAGTTCCCGGTAATGGATGGCCCAGTAGGTGAACTCCTGGTATTGGGTGGCCCAGCAGGTGGGTTCCTGGTACTAGGTGGCCCAGTATGTGAGTTCCCGGTACTGGGTGGCCCGGCAGGTGAGTTCCTGCTACTGGGTGGCCCGACAGGTGTTTCTGGTACTGAGTGGCCATGTAGGTGAGTTCCCGGTATTGGGTGGCCCGACAGGTGAATTTCAAGTATTGGATGGCCCAGCAGGTGAGTTCCTGGTACTGGTTGGCCTTGGAGGTGAGTTCCCGGTACTGAGTAGCCCAGCAGGTGAGTACCCGGTACTGGAAGGCCCGGCAGGTGAGTTACCGCTACTGGGTGGCCCGACAGGTGAGTTTCCGGTACTGGGTGGCCCAGCAGGTGAGTTCCTGGTACTGGGTGGCTCAGTAGGCGAGTTCCTGGTACTGGGCGGCCCAGCAGGTGTTTCCGGTACTGGATGGCCCAGCAGGTGAGTTCCTTGTACTGGGTTGCCCAGCAGATGAGTTTCCGGCACTGGATGGCCCAGCAGGTGAGTTTCCGGTACTGGGTGGCGCAGCAGGTGAGTTCCCGGTACTGGGTGGCCCAGCAGGTGAGTTCCCGGTACTGGGTGGCCCAGCAGGTGAGATCCTGGTACTGGATGGCCCAACAGGTGTGTTCCTGGTACTGGGTGGCGCAGCAGGTGAGTTTCCGGCACTGGATGGCCTAGTAGATAAGTTCCCGGTACTGGGTGGCCCAGCAGGTGAGTTTCTGGTATTGGGTGGCCCAGCAGGTGAGTTTCTGGTGCTGGATGGCCCAGCAGGTGAGTTCCCGGCTGACTGCGTTGCAGGATTTGCTTGGCTGCATTACTGTTGTTGACAGATTTTGCTGGAGCTGCAATTGTCGGTGTTGTTGGCAGTGTTGATTTTGTTGATAACAATTACTATCCATTTTTTCTTTGCTGATGGCAATGCTGGTACAGTGCAAACGGGTAACTGTGATCTTCATCTTCAATTGAAGGGGATGATACTCGTAATTACAGACTGAGTACAAGGGACAATAGACGTGCCAGATTATACAAGGGGCAGTAGACGTACCAGGTAATACAAGGGACAATAGACGTGCCAGATAATAGTAGGGACAATAGATGTACCAGATAATACATGGGATAATAGACGTACCAGGTAATACAAGGGGCAACAGACGTGCCAGATAATACAAGGGACAACAGACGTACCAGGTAATACAAGGGGAAATAGACGTACCAGATGATACAAGGGACAATAAACATACCAGATAATACAAAGGACAATAGACGTACCTGATGATACAAGAGAGAGCAGACGTAACAGATAATATAAGGGACAGTAGATGTACCTGTTAATAAGAGGGGTGTTAGACGTACCAGGTAATATAAGGGACAGATGACGTACCAGATGATACAAGGGACAACAGACGTACCAGATAATACAAGGGACAGTAGACGTACCAGATAATACTAGGGACAGTAGACATACCAGGTAATACAAGGGATAATAGACGTACCAGGTAATACAAGGGGCAATAGAAGTGCCAGATGATACAAGGGACAATAGACGTACCAGGTAATACAAGAGTCAACAGACGTACCAGGTAATACAAGGGGCAATAGACGTACCAGATAATACAAAGGACAGTAGACATACCAGGTAATACAAGGGACAATATGCAACCGCTGGTACTGGTAGTCGTGGTCGGAGGATATAAAGAAAATGTTCCTTTATCAAAAATAAAACTATTTCAACAAGGTGGAGTACAAAGGACTTCTATCCACGGGAAGCTGGAGGTGGAAGGTGGACCTTGAGGTGGAGATCTGGTGAGACCCTGTGACGGACTGCTGGGTGTAGGGAATGCTGCTTTCTCGGGTCAATGCCCGGGGGTCATATATGGGTGGTGTGTCTGTGACACGCCTCTCGTCTTGACTGCCAGGTAATACAAGGGGCAACAGACGTGCCAGATAATACAAGGGTTAATAAGAGGGGCAATAGACGTACCTTGTAATACAAGGAACAGTAGACGTACCAGTTGATACAAGGGACAGTAGACGTATCAGATGATACAAGGGACAACAGATGTACCAGATAATACAAGAAACAGTAGACGTACCAGATAATACAAGGGACAGTAGACGTACCAGATAATACAAGAAACAGTAGACGTATCAGATAATACAAGGGACAGTAGACGTACCAGGTAATACAAGAGTCAATAGACGTACCAGGTAATACAAGGGGCAATAGACTTACCAGATGATACAAGGGACAACAGACGTACCAGATGATAAAAGGGACAGTAAACGTACCAGTTAATACAAGAGACAATAGACGTACCAGGTAATACAAGGGGCAATAGACGTGCCAGATAATACAAGAGACAATGGACGTACCAGATGATAAAAGGGACAGTAGACGTACCAGTTAATACAAGAGACAATAGATGTACCAGGTAATACAAGGGGCAATAGACGTACCAGATGATACAAGGGACAATAGACGTACCAGATGATAAAAGGGACAGTAGACGTACCAGTTAATACAAGAGACAATGGACGTACCAGATAATACAAGGGGCAATAGACGTACCGGCTGGTACAAGGGACAATAGACACACCAGATGATACAAGGAATAATAGACATACCAGATATTACAAGGGACAATAGACGTATCAGATAATACAAGGGACAGTAAACGTACCAGCTGATACAAGGGACAACAGACGTACCAGATAATACAAGGGACAGTATACGTACCGGGTAATAAGAGGGGCAATAGACGTACCAGATAATACAAGGGACAGTAGACGTACCAGGTAATATAAGGAACAGTAGACGTACCAGGTATTACAAGGGGCGATAGACATGCCAGATAATACGAGGGACAGTAGATGTACCAGGTAATAAGAGGGGTAGCAAACATACCAGATAATATAAGGGATAGTAGACGTATCAAGTAATACAAGAGGCAATAGACGTGCCAGATAATACAAGGGACAATACACGTACCAGGTAAAATAAGGGACAACAGAGGTGCCAGATGATGCAAGGGACAATAGACGTACCAGGTAATACAAGGGTTAATAGACGTACCAGATAATACAAGGGACAGTAGACGTACCCGATGATACAAGGGACATTACATGTACAAGGTAATATTAGGGACAATAGACGTATCAGATGATACAAGGGATAACAGACGTACCAGATAATACAAAGGACAATAGACGTATCAGATAATACAAGGGACAGTAGACTTACCATGTAATACAAGGGACAACAGACGTACCAGATGATAGAAGGGACAAAAGAGTGACTTACAAGACCAAGGGGCGACTCTCCCCACATCTTACCGTAGGCGAAGACGAAGTAGGCGTAGATACGGTCGATGGGATTGACGGCGGAGCGGTAGCGGACGCAGGGCAATGGGAGGCTCTCGTCGTACCAGAGGCCGAAGCCGACGAAGGGTGCGCACACCAGCGCCAGGTTGAACGTCCACAGCCCCAAGATGCTGCGACGGACCACAGCGTGCGTCACATGCTGCGGGGAACCACACACTTCAGACCATGTGTATCAGGGCTCGGGGAGGAGAGGTACTGGCAGGGGCAGGGAGGTGTTTGCATGGGAGAAAGGGGGGATAAAGGTTGGTTACTGCGTATTTAACTGAACCTAAAGCCATGACAGACGACCCACACAGGGGTTAGAGATGGCCAGGAAGGGTGTCAGACGCCATAAGTGAGGGTTTGTATAAGGATCAGAGGTAATAGGAGGGTACCACGCGTGAAGATAATGGGAGGTCACTACTTATAAGTGAAGGTAGAAGATAAAGTTAGCAGGTGTCAGACAGTAGGCAAGAGGAGGTAGCTTTACAGATGATGATGGGTAGACGGTACAAAGAGAACGAAATCTCGTGAAGACAGTTATCATTAACATCTTGCATCATTTTCATTTTCGGTTCATTTCCTTTTTTTTCTTTTTTTGTCCTGTAGAAAGCAGTGGCCAAGATCATGGGACACTCTCATAATAAAGCAATGACAGTAAAATATAATGACTAAAATATATTCCTCAGTGAAAAGTATCTTTAAGGATTCTCGAACTTACTCAGAACTTATGACTGTCATCAACACAGCGATGGCAAACTGTATAGTTAATGATAAAATAACTCCAGTCACTGTAATATCTTCCTCATAAAGGCAACTTGTGATGCGTCTGATATTTCTTCTAGTCCTCTCCCCCACAGGAGATTCGCCTTGAGCTGTGAAGATACAGGCGGTACCCTCAGCCAGCCAGCATTTGCAAGGAACAAGACCCTTGTCCGCTGCCTTCTAAGATGTTCCCACACACAACGCTTCCGTGACGCCTGCTGGACCATCACTCCATGACCCCCTGACGGAGACACGATGACCCTCCCCTTACCGGCCAGACATTATGTAAATAATATTGATGTTGTGTTGAAGGAATATCGTAACTTCCTTATGCTTAAGTAAGCCCCTTTGTTATATTTATATGTACTCGCGACACTTGCCAGGTGCTTCTGGTATTACTGCACAGGGGTGCCTAGTAACAGCACTAGGCTCCCGATTCCTCCATCAAGGAATAAAGTATTGCAACTGAAACTGAAACTCGCAGTGGGTTGAGGGCACCAGAGGCGTGCTGCAAGGTTGCCATTTGGGACCATTGCTGTTTTTGATCTACGTGAATGACTTGGCAGGAGGACTGGACTCCTACCTGAACATGTTAGCGGATGATGCCAAGGTCGTGAGGAAAATAAAAATCAAGGAGGATTGCATCAATTTACAAGAGGATACAAGATTATTTCCAAAGTTGGTCTGATACATGTTTGATGAAATTCAGACTGAGTAATGCAAAATAATGAGCATGGGACACGGTGAAACAAGGCCTTGTTATCAGCGTTATCTAGCAAGAGATAAGCTGCAGGAACCTGAGTATCAGAGGGACTTTGGGAGTCCACATTGTACCTAACTTATGCCAGAGCCCCATCTTACAACAGTAGAGACAAACTGTCTGTTGGGTAATATCTGAACTGTATTTACGTACATGGATAAAGAAATGCTAGGCAAGCAAGCTTTTCATATCATATACTGGACATAAAAGAACTAACACAGAAAGTCTAGAGGAGGGCAACAAAGATGGAATCAGAATTAAAAGAACTGAGTTACAAAGAGAGGTTAGGAGACACGAATTTGTCTACTGTGGAAGAGGGAAGAGAAAAAAGTGACTTGAACATAACCCCAAGTTTCTAAACCTCTTTGATGGCGTCAGCAGTGACCTGTTTTTCCAAGGACGCAACGTCAGAGTGACCAAAGGCAATAGCATGAAATTACAGAAGCTTGTTAAGAAAGACGCAAAGAAGTAGTTTTACAGCAAAAGAGTTGCGGTTGAATGGAATAAACCGACAGGTGGACTTGTAAGGGTCGACAATATTTTGAAGTTTTAAGAGATGGGGACCCAACGAGTGTGAAATTCCCTCATTAAAAATTGTTTAAGCAAACAGCACTGATTTTTCTTCGATGATAAACAGTGATGATGATGGCACCTACACCAGCCACCCTGGTGGGGAAGGTGGTGGGTGGAGGGGACCATCAGCTGCTCCATTCCCATACAGATAGACATCATCTCAAACCAGCTGGTATACAGTACCCTTCCCGCACCAGGTGGTAAAGTACCCCTCACGACACCAGCTGGCATACACTACCCATCTGACACCACCAACTGGCATACACTACCCACCCGGCACCAGCTGGAATACACTACCCTCCTCGCACCAGCTGGCATACACTACCCACCCGGCGTTAGCTGGCTTACACAACCTACCCACCAGATCCAGTTGGTGTTAAGCTCCCATCAAGCGTTTATTACTCCTAGTCTTCAAGACGCAACTGAGAATTCTCACGGCTCCTCAAGACCTGCACCAGCTCCCCAGCGTTCCTCATGGCTAGGTTAGGTTAGGTTAAGTTAGATTTGGTTTAACTGGGTCAGGATAGGTTAGAAAAAAAAAAACTAACCTGACCTAATCTATTCTAACATAACCAAGAAAAATGTTGCTTTGTTGTTGTTGTTGTTGTTGTTGAGGAGGGGAGGATGGGGGGGGGGGAAGGGGTTCATCAGGTGGTCCAAATGTTACTATCGGCCGTGAACTACCCCGCTACCACCTGCCACTGACGACCCTTAGCCAGCTGCTGATGACCCCTTCCACCAGCTGCAGACTTTCTTCCGTCGGCTACTAACTACCCCTTCCCCCGGCCGTTAACTCCCCTGTACATCAGCTGCTATCTATCCCCCTCTCTCGACCAGCTGCTAACTACTCCCTTTACTAAAGGCTAACAATCCCCTCCATCATCTGCTAACTACCCTTTTCACCAGCTGTTAACTTTCCCTCTCCTAACTCTAACTAACCCTTTCATGAGCTTCTAACTACCCTTCCACCATCTGCTAACTATCACTCCTTCAGCTGCTAACAAATCCCTCCAACAGCTGATAACTACATCTTCACCAACTGATAATAACCGCCTCCACCAGCCACTTACTACTCTTCCCACCCGCTATTAACTACTCCCTCCATTACTTGCTAACTACCCTCTCCACCACTTACTATCTACATACCCTCCTGACAAGCTGCTAACTACTCTTTGTAATTTCTTAGACACTTCCTCCTCCTCCTTTTGATGATTTTTCTTCTAATTATTTGCTAACTACCCCATATACCAGCTGCTAACTACCCCATTTTAAAAGTTGGTAACTACTACTCCATCCTTCCTTCCCCCAAATTGAATATTGCTACCTAAGGAGCGTCTCTCCCCCACCAGATGCTATCCACCGTCCCCAACAGCTGCTCACGCGACTGTCCCCCGCCAGCTCAAACACTCATCATCCACCAATTAGCTGTGCGAATGTCAACAGCCAGATGGTTTCACCGTGTCGTCGAAGATCGTCCTGGGAACGATACAGCACAAAGGATCACTATAGTTAAGAAGAGTAATCAGCGAACGGTCTCGTCATTATCATCATTGACGCGTTTACGTGATAAGGGAAAAAAAAATAATGGATACAGTGTGATATTACAAGATGTATTATCAACAGTGCTGTGCCTTGGTGTCGCTGGGTTTGTTTAGTGTTGAGCTTCTTTTAAAGAGGCTCATTTCCAACATACCGAGGTTGTTAAGACGGTAAACACAGGAGGACTCAAACCGCAGTATGGCAGTCGGCTGTAAAGGCAGCAAGACGCCCAGACACGGACCCTCCCTAAACGACCCGTCTGATAAGGCGAGTTCAGGGAAGGCCACCAGGGCGGGAGGAGCAGCCGCACATTAGCTCCATCTCCACGTCGATCCCAGCCAGACTGGCTTATCGCCCCAGTCATCCGTAACACCAAGGCCTCACCTGTCACACCGGCGGCCCGCCCCCCCCCCCTTCCTCCCCCATACTCCCGTCACCCGTCACACCAGGGCCTCACCAGCTACACCCGTCACACTAGGACGGAACCCGTCACACCACGACCTGCGTCACTTCCTTAAAGACAACACTCGTCTATCTATCACATTTCGTGAGTGATTCAAGATACATAAATCTGGCAAGGAAATGAACCACTGCAATTTCACGGAAGTGAGGCTGAATCTGCAGCTCAGATTTCTTCGGCATACACGAAAAATAAATTCCACTTGGGCGAAATTCCGACGCCTTTCCGTCGACTGCAGGCCATATGGTCCATAAATCTATAAAACCCGCCCAGTGGCCTTTGATGGTCAAGGACACATACCAATACAGAGGATCCGACGAAGAGATTTATTACAAGCTTACACTCAGCAATCCGATATCGTCAGCTGGTCCACCTGAAGAAGCTGGATAGCCAGCCACAGACCAACCTTCGTGCAGCTGCCTCCTCATTCAACCAGCCGCATTCCGCACGTCGGCGAAGAAGCGACCTCCTGCTCCCCTCCGGCAGACAGGTCCGTCACGGTGGAGCTCGGCACACGGTGGCTGCACCTTTCTCTCCCGCCGTCTTGCCTATCCCACTGGTGCAAAGCTTCGGGGCGAAGCTACGAACGGATAGCAGGCACCCGCTAAACGCACGGCGGGCGACCCTCTCACTACTGCCCTGTCGCCTCTACCGTCCGTGTGACTGAGGACACCCGTACCTTTACGTCACAACAGAACTGGAAGGTCCAAGTCGTCATTGGTTCAGGAGATGAACGTTTCCTTGGAGTGAAACAGATGTTGATTCTGCACTATACCAAGTACCTGTACGGGTCAAGCTGGGTCACTGAGGACTGGGAAGGGTGGGGGGGGGGATGGAGTCCACATTATGTCTAGTAAGTGCGTCACGTTGGGTCTTCGGAAGTAGGAGGGGGGACTGGAGCCCACATCACTGGTAAGTGCGTCACACTGGGTCTACCGAGATCTGAGCATGTCTGGGCCACTCTCCGATATTTGCAGGAAACTGAAGATCAGTCTTAGTGGATGTCCCTGTGGGTTTTTGGATGTCACACTAGGTCAGTGGATGTCACATTAGATCACTGGATGTTACCCCTGCGTCTGAGGATGTCATTGTTGGCCAGTGGATACGCTCTGCGTCAGAGGATGTCACTCTGGGTCAGTTATCTCACTTCATTAAGGAATATCCCGGGTTACATCCGGTACTTTTAAGTTAAACTGCGTCACATGAGACCATTCTTTATTGTAGCTCCTGCAATTCACCCTGGGTCACTGCAAGTCACCACAGCCAACTGGAAGTCACTCTGAGTCACTGCAAATTTTTTAAGAGTCACTGGTATCCATCTTGGGTCACTGTAAATCTCACGTCCTCACTCACCCTGGGTGATTGTTATTCTCCCTGAGTGACTGTAAGTCTTATTTGGTTGCTGGAAGTCTCCTTGGGTGACTGGAAGTTTTTCAGAGTGACTGGAAGTCTTCCTGGTTGAGTGGAAGTCTCCCTCTGGATAAATCACCCTGAATCACTGCATGTCACCATGAATCACAGGACGTCACCTTGCGCCATCGGAAGTACCCCTGCGTCACTGCAAGTTACTATAGATCACTGAAAGTCCCTTCAGTCGTTGTGTTACCCTGGGTCACTGGGGATTTACCTAGATCACCAAAGCTTATCCCAAAATCACAGAAACTACGTTTGTCACAGTAAACCACAGTGCCCACAGCAAATCATACAGTCATCGAATGTCATGTTGGAATCACAAGTCAAAGTGGTTCATTGTAGGTCATCGGGGGTAACTGGGGTCATTGGAGGTCATCAGGGGTAGCTGGGGTCACTAAAAATCACGATGAGTAGGTGAAGTTCATACTGAGTCGCTGGAGGTCACACTGGGTCACTGAACGTTTGGCTAGATTTCTAGTTTCCAGTGAGATCACAGACAGCCAACACGTCGGGAAGTTCACAAAATGAGCCGTTTTCTTTTACGAACACTTAGTGTAGCAAGGCAACAGTTTGCATTATAATGTTTTATGGCATCATAAGAGTTGCCATTGATCTCGGCAAGCTGCTATGTCACATGATTACTCTGTGGCTGTTGGCAACTCAAGGGTGGGCCGTTTTGATAACTGTTTCTTTCCCTACACCTCAAAACTTCGGAACTCTATACCCTCTCACGTCTTTCTCAATAACTATGACCTGGCACATCTTAGAAGGCGTTTCCACATCCTCCAAAAATCATTTATACTTGTCGCTTTCCCTTCCCTTTTATCAACCTCTTTATCTTTTACTTGAGGTCCGGCCTTGATGTGGACTTTTGTCCGCGACTGGAGCCTTCAACGTTAAAAAAAAAAAACTATTCTTTGAGGTCTGACAGAGGCCGTTTGTGATATCTGTCATCCTTCGATACCGCTCCCAAGATAAGCATGAATGGCACCACAAACTCGCTGCTGACAGCGTCAAATTCTAATTCTCGGCAGGCTTAGCGCAGAGACAGACGAAATTCTACACTGGCAAACAAATGGTTTAGAGAGGGAGAAAAACCAAACACAGAAAAAAAGAGGAAAATGAAGAAGAGAAAAGAAATGGAACAAAAACATGAAACGAATGACAAACAGGGTTCGTGTCTCCAGGCTGACAGAACTGTATCAAAACGCGCGACAGAAAGCTATTTCATCTTCGTGTAAACAGAGCTGACTCGGGAGAAGCTCTTCTCAGTTCGGTTCAGTTTCAATACTTTATTCCTTGATAGAGGAATCGGGATCCTAGTGCTGTCACAAGGTACCCCTATACAATAATACCAGAAGCATCTGGCAAGTGTCACGAGTACATATAAATATAACAAAGGGGCTTACTAAACCTAAGGAAGTTAGGATATTCCTTCAACACAACATCAATATTATTTACATAATGTCTGGCTTAGTACGGGGAGGGTCATCGTGTCTCCGTCAGGAGGTCGCGGAGTGGTGGTCCAGCAGGCGTCACCGCCATAAATATGTAGCCTGTCTCCTGCACCTAACGTCTCTCACTCCTGCTGGGGCAACCGTACTTCGGGGCGAGTGTGGGGCCGGGGTCTTGAGTGGCGCGCGGTGAGTGACGGTTTACACAGCGCTCACGTCTCCAGCTCTCCTGGCGGTCGGTGGCAACAGTGTCCCCCTACGCTCCACATTTCTCTGTTTACTGTCATATGTTTTATTCTACTTGTGCCTCAGTCCACTCCTGTTTTCACCTATACATGGAGACCTGTACCTTTAACTTTACTAGCATTTATTCATAACTCACTGTCCTACCTACACAAAATCATACAAAATTGACGTGATTGGTGAGAAAGGAGGTCAAAAGCTACATATAGGGATGGTAAGTGAAGCAACAGGTGAGGAAGCGTGTGAAAGGATAGGATGAAGCAGGTAGAGGCGCTTGGTGTGGGAATGAATACAAACGCTTGGTGTGGGTACTGGATTACGGTGTTTTATGACAGAGAACTGGATAAAGGCCCTTGTTATGGGAACAAGATAAAAGAACCTTAGCTATACGCACGAAGCGTGGACACTTTAGGCACTTGGTGAAGGAACTTTTCAAAACGCTTAAATGTGGGATCTACATAAAGGTGTTCGGTGAAATAACAGTGTAGGGAGCCAATGAAGAAGCCACGATGATAAGCCAAGTGAAGGAACTAAGATGGGGACCCGGTTGAAGGAGGCAGGTGATGATGCTAGGTGAAGAAGCTGGAGAATTAGGTGAAGAGGCCAGGTGAAGGAACTAAATGGGGAATTAGGTGAAGAAACTAGGTGAAGGAGGTATGAAGGAGATCTATGCAAATCCAGATGAAGGACTTACGAAAGGGACCAAAGGAGGTAGGTGGGGAAACTAGGTGGAAGGGGCTAGTTAGAGAAGGCAAGAGAGGGAACTAGGTGAAGAAGTTAAGGGAAGGAATTAAGTAAAGGATTTAAGGGAACGAATCGACATGAAACTAGTGTCGACATGAAACTAGTGAAGGCTCTAAGAGTTAGAGCTAGTGAGGGGGCTGGGAAAGGAAGCTTAGTGTTATTGAGTGAGCAGGTGACGCAGGTAACAACATTTGGTATGGAGTCCAGGTGAACGAATCTGTCAGCGAGTAACGTACCTTCTGGTAGGTGAAGGGATGGGTGAGAGCGAGCCAGCGCTCCACGGCCATGACGAGGGCCACGCAGCCAGAGCCCACGCCGAAGGCCCTGAAGACGACCCTGGAGGCGCAAAGCCATTTCTTGTTGGCGTGGGGCATGTAGAGGCGCACGTACATCTGCACGAAGGACCCCAGCAGCGCCATCAGGTCGTTCCCAGTCAGACAGCGCAGCATGAACGTCTGCTGGAAGGGAGGGGGGAATGGGTGAGAGAGAGAAAGAGAATCTACCGACGAGTTCCTACGACTAGATTTTGCCAACATGCAGTGCTAGCCGCGTAGTGCTTACCACACGTCTTGCCACGCACATTACACAATTATCGATCCTGGGTTTAGGCAGGCCTTTCAAGCAACACCAAGTTTTCTTTTAAACGTCACCTTAGTTGACATGTGTGTGTTCATGACTTATCTTTACTAGTCTTTCCATGTTCTGTGCCGGGTTGTAGTATACTTTTGTTTGACATATCCCTTTTATGTCCCATGATATTACTGCAGACTTAATAAGTTTCTTACTCTCTTGTTGAGATGTTTCTAGGCTCAGTATGTCGTCACTCACATCCTAACTTTGCTACAATGCGTAAGTTATCATTTATATCTCTCGTTCTCCTGGGCTGAGGAATTCGAGTGCTTTTAGCCTCTCATAACAGTTCTTGTCTCATTCCTTCGTCTTTTTCTCCTGTGAAACGTTTCTGAGTTGTCTTTAACCTGTTTATTTCCGTTCGTTTGTTGGGTGACCATAAGACACAGTGAGTTTACTTTAACTTAAACACGAAACATTTTTTCACGATCAACTCTCTGTGTCTGTTGCAGTGAAAGTTCTCATTATCGCTCCATTAATTTTTTTATTCGACATTTACTGTTCTGAGAAAGTGTGTTTATCTTTTTTAGTTTCTCATTTGAGATACCATTTGACATAATATGCTTTGCCTTCTATTCTATTTCTTTTCCTGTTGGGCTTTCGTGCGTGTTATCAGTTTCAGTTTTCAGATTTCAATAGTTTATTCCTTGATACCGATGTACTGTTAACCCAACCATTGACTGACTTGTGATTTTTTATTTCATTGAATTTCCGTCAGCATCTCTTCTACTATTTGTAAGATCATATCAGTGGCTCTTTGCGTTTCTTGTTAGTCGTCTGATACGTCGACCTTACTCGCTCTTTAACTAATATTGCTTCCTACAACACCCCTGATGGAATATCAACACGCACTGGTTCCCTTTGCTACACTCTGAACTTTCTGTCAGAAACTCTGTCTTCCCTAACTGAGTCAAGGCATCTGGTAAGGTAAACCAACAGAATGCCGCTAAAGTAGTGAAGCAAAACGTTAAGGTTACCAAGCGAAAATGAATCAAAATGTCCATTTTTTTTCTTAGTGTGAGAGTTTCAAAGATGCTATTGTACTGAAGTACAGTTGAGTCTGTGTCCTTCTCCCTCTCACAGATCCATGCCAGCTTTCATTCACATAATCGCTGCAGATCAGACGTTCGAGAGTGTGTCATCCTCTTACTCTTTCAGAAGAGTTCAATTATATGGGTTGTCAAGCGTCCTGGTTTATACTCCTTCAGTATTAGCATTGATCCTCCTTCTTGTACGGTATTCTTAATACCTGTCGCATTTTGTGCATTTGTGCTATTTTGCCGTCATCCAATCTTTGTCTTACCAAGAACATCATCCGTTCTGCTACTGTCATATTTGAATTTCTTTTTCGGAAGTTGAGTGGAATTCCTTTTGGCTCCGGAGCTGAAATCTTTTTAGGCTAGTGGTTCCCAGAGTGGTCGTTATGGATCCCCAGGGGTCGATGGAGCTATGCAGGGGGTCGATAAATGTCTAGGGGTTGACAGCGGGTCTACGAAATCCTAGGGGTCAAAAAACTTAATTTTGAAAGTTTAAACAATTAATCGTATGTACAATAATGGGAAGGCAGAGCAAGTGTGTGTTCTTAATGCAGTAAGATGGAAAACTATGACCTAATGAATATCATTAGGTCCATCCATCTCATTAAGGATATAGACTTCTACAATTAAAAGGTATTTTTGATTTGCAAGCTTTGTTCTTCACTTGTCTGATTTGGTTATATATATATATA
>JAYMFT010400971.1:0-18927 GCA_038088735.1 Panulirus argus | reverse complement strand
AATATGTGGTGTGAGATGGTTTGATCGAGTAAGTAATGTAAGGGTAAGAGAGATGTGTGGTTATAAAAAGAGTGTGGCTGAGAGAGCAGAAGAGGGTGTGTTGAAGTGGTATGGACATATGGAATGAATGAGTAGACGTGGCAGCAAACAGAACTATGGAAGCAAAAGAGAGTCACAAGGTTGGTGAGCAGGGCAAACAATCTGATAGCACTGAAGAATGTGTAGAGTGATATCATTATATGAGTTGAAAAAATGAGCATGTTTGAAGGTATGTAGTTCATGTAATACTACATGGATGAGAGGTATGGGCTACAGATAAGGATGTGTGCCAGAAGGAAGATGTATTGGAAATGAAATGTTTGAGGACAATGAGCAGTGTGAGGTGCTTTGATCGAATAAGTAATAAAAAGGTAAGAGAAAAGTGTGGTAATAAAAGGATTGTGGTTGAGAGAGCTGAAGAGGGTGTGCTGAAATGGTCTGGATATATGGAGAGAATGAGTGAGGAAAGGTTCACTAAGAGGATATACATCTCAGAAGTGGAGGTAAGGAGAAAAGGGAGACCAAACTAGAGACGGATGGATGGAGTGAAAACTTTTTAAAGTCAATGAGACCTCAACATGCAAGGGGATGAGAGGCGTGCAATGACAAAGCTCCTCGCTCCTCTCTTCCTTCTTTTGGAAAGTAAGACTTAGGGAACATTTCCAGCCTCCATTCCTGTCCCTATTAGTCACCTTCTATGACATGCAGGTAATCTGAGGAAAGTATTCCTTAAATCCCATCCTAAAGATTTTTTTCTTTTTAAAAGACACCTAGTTCCTTAGAAAAACAAATGAGCAACTGCCTCACTTCCACACACCTACTCTCTGTTATGTATACTGTACTGAAACCAGAGCCTACCCTCCATAGCCAAGCCTATAGACTATTCTATGGTTTACCCCTCTGACCATTTCAAATGCCTTGGTTCAGTCCACTGACTGATAGTTACACCCTTCCCTCATCCCCATATCACATCAAACCAATTCAAACCCATGCATGTATCTCACCCTATTGAAATGTTCATACCCTAATATTCCAAAGCATGCTTTACCCAATCATTCCATATCTTCGTTTTCCCTTCCCTTTTCCTCCCTTCACCTCTGACTTATAGATCCACATAGTTTTACTTTACTCATCCTCTCCATATGCCCAAACCATTTAAGCACAATCTGATCAGTTCTCTCAATCTTGAAATATAAGATGTGTCAGCCATACCCCTTTCCTCCCACTTTACTCAACACTTCACCAGGTCAACAATGACATACTTGTATTACTTTTTGAGTGTTCTCTTTTACTTTTGCATGCCAATCTATTAATTCATAACTTTTTATTCACATCAAGAGAGTTTCTGGGGTTAATTCACCATTTAAGAGTGTGGTTCAAGGCCAAATACCTTCAAGCCTGCTTTACTCTACCCTTCCATCTCCTCTGCCAACCCCTGCCCTTGTTACAGAACTGATGTAATTTAGAGATTCTATGTTCCACTTCAATTTAAACCATTTACTTATTCATCTAGTTCTTCAACCACTTTCTTAACTCTGCAGCCTTCAACGTCTAGAAGAGCTTTTAAATCTTTTGTCATTAAAAAATGCAGCAAACACACTCTCCTCTATATCATTCATCTTCTCACACATTTGCACCACATAATCAAATCCATATTATCTCATCCTGTGATTGGTTATTAACCCAATATGCTATTTTCCTGTTCCTTATTATCACCACTCATATCACATAAAATTAAGAAAAGTAGAACATGCAGGCTCAATTGACAGCTATTCTATGAAGCCACATTCCATTCCTTATCTTGTTTTATGACAAAGAATCAGTCTAATTACTTTTCAAATCTAAAAACTATTCTACATATATAATTTACTATGCCCCACTACTCACATTTTCTAAAACTTTGAGGCAGCGGTCAACCTTTGACAACTTCTCAAGCAGTGGATGAGTCCATGTTTCCAAATCAGGAGAGAACAGTTGAGTACACTGAGTGATGGTGCGTACCAGGTGCTCTACTCCCCCAAGCTCTCGTAGCTCCTCCTTGAACCATTCTCCCGCACGTTTTGAGGTTAAACTCAGGAGTGTCTCCATGGCAAGGTGACCTGCCTAAGAAGCATTATCCAATATTAATGCTCAAGCCTCTCACTGTCACAAGTATCAACAGCATACATCAGAGAAAAACAACCCATGGTGCATAACATTATGAGTGCTACTTACTGTTATGTTATCAAGATTAAGATGCTTTGCATGACCTTTCTTCTGCATGTCCCGACACAGTTCCCTAATCTTCTTCTTGTTTTGTACAACAAAAGCAGCATCACCCTGGGAAACACTTTCTGAAGTGTCAGCATCAGTGTCTAAGAGGTTTAGCATCAATTCAAGCGAATCACGGTCCAGGTCCATGTTGAGACGATCCTGACTAAGTGTGAACATTACAGTTGCTGCACATATTGCCAGCCTCTGAGGAGACAAAATTGGTCATAATGACAGTTCTCATGCACGATATAAGAGCACAGTTATAGTGTTAACCACAGCACTTCATATCTCTACTTTTCCATAAAAATCTCTACTTTTCCATAAAAATCTATCTATGTACATACATTCATTACAATTATGTAACCAATACAGGAAGTTCTTAGAAAAAATTGCCCCAAAACAATATCTGTTTAGCTCTATAAATATCAGAACAGTTACTGCTTTCTGGCTCTTAATTTCATATCAGAAAGTTTAGTAAACTAAGAGTGCTAAAAAACTCAAACGACAGGTAAAGTTGTATGGAATGCCATATCACATCAACACAAATCAGAATCATAATCAGCCATGGAACAGAAACACCCAAGGCAGAGCACTACACTGGCTCCATAAATTTTATGATGAGCTTCAGGGTCCATATCTTTAAGTAATGATTTTTTTTTAGCACTATCTTTAGAAAAAAATTACCACTGCCACTAAGAGCTGAACCTGTAGCACACAACAGGCTGCTGCTTCCCAATGATGCATTAAATTGTATTTTTTTTTTATACATCCTTGCTATTTCTCATGTGAGCGAGGTAGTGTCAAGAACAGATGACAGAGCCTAAGAGGGGGAAAAATCCTTACTTGACTCCTTGCTCTATTCTTTCTTTTGGAAAGTAATACAGGAAGGAAGGATTTCCAGCCCTTCTTAGTTACCTTCTATGACATACAGGAAACACATGGGTAGTAGTCTCTCTCCCATATCCCCAGGGATAAGCAAACTGTATATATTTATATTTAATCAAATACAACTCTCTTTAGTTGGTCTCGACTAATTCATGTACTAAACGTAAACAACATATTAAGAAAAACAAGGGAAAATAAGTGATGTATTTGCAAAGAGATACATTCACAACCGTTCGCTTCAAAATATTAATCTTTTATGGGGGGGGGGAGAGGGAGAGAGAGAGAGAGAGAGAGAGAGAGAGAGAGAGAGAGAGAGAGAAGAAGAAGAAAAGAAAGACAGAAAGAAAGAAAATTTTACCTGGCCTTTCTCAGCATCCCAACTGCTCTCAGTTCAAAAGACTCACCTTGTTATCTATCCATGTCTCTGATGCCTGTTCCAATTAGAACTCCCTCAAAGGGGTGGTCACGGCAATACACCCTCCATAACTAAAGAACTCCAGTGCCTCACACTTTACAGGCCACTGGCAGAGGGCAAATCTACAGCAGTGTTTGCAGAGGCTCCTACCAAATGTTCCTAATGACTACTTTTATCTAATGTTCCTACCTACTACTTCTACCTGATGTTTCTACCTAATGCTCCTGCCTAAATGTCCCTACCTACTACCTCTATCTACCGCTCCTACCATTTTGCCAAAAGGCAGGGATAGAGCATAGCGCTCACTGCAGGAAAATCTAGAATTACTAATAATAAGCTGTGTGAGTCAAATGTTGTCACGTGTTACATATGACAAGAAGAGATTGTATGTTTGTAGACACAATGCTAGTAGTCCACATGTCAGTGAGGCAGAAAGAAAAGACAGCTACCTGGGTCAGAAGAGTGCAACTTGACAACCATTAGAGTACTGGCTCACAATGCAGATGTCACTAACCCTCCCGATACCCAGGCAGGTATCGGGAGGGTTAGTGACTACCTACTACCTTGCACTTAGTGAATATGGTGAATTGTATCCATATATTTTCTTTAACAAAATTCTTCAGTAATTCATGGGATGATGTAGGAGAATGTAATTCATGGGATGATGTAGGAGAATAAGTTCAAAAGTATCTTCACTGTGGAAGACACTACAGCTCCAACACCAGCGAGATGGAATGTTGTGGAATTTTAGAAAACTTTATGATACTGTATCCAGAAGAGGCATGAACAGAATAATGTAAGGTCTTAACCCATATAACCCCCAGGGTCCCGTCAAAATTTCATCATATGCAATGAAGATGAATGCAGATACACTAAACAAACCTATTCAAATATTGCTCAATGCTGATGAAGAAAAACAAAGTGCCATCGGACTGGAAAAGGGTAAACCATACCTATCAATAAGAAAAGAGACTGAGAAGAGGCACTGAACTACAGACTGGCCTCAAAGATAAGTGTGGTCTGTGAGGTTCTGGAAAAAAAAAAAAAAAAAAAAAAAAAAAAAAAAAAATGGATGACTCTTTATTTAGAAAATACTTTAAGTGAGAGAGAGTAAGGTTTATGAGAAATGAGGTCAAGTGTAATAAACCTCTTAGATTTCTATAAGAAAATAAGTTCTGTCTTAGACAAATTGGAAGGCTGGGTAGACTGTGTGCATCTGCACTGTCACAAAGCATTTGACCCTGCACACCATTTTTCCACAGCAGGGGTGAAAAAGGTAGACTATACAAGTTATTGAAGTTGCATCCATTTTTTCCCCATGTACCTAGCACAAATCTTTTCCAGAAACACATACTCTTTATATTTCCCTTCATCTGTGACAGCCACAACTGGGGCATGTTTTTACTCCTGCAATGTTAGCTAAAAACACACACCCACACATAGATCCAACTGCATGACATCTCTGCCCAGCTTGGGTACAGAAATCAGATGATTTCTCAAATGGGAGACTTTTTTTTATGCATATTTGCCATTTCCCGCACTAGTGAGGTAGCATTAAGAACAGAGGGCTGAGCCATAAAGGGAAAATCCTCACTTGGCCACCTTCTCTGTTCCTTCTTTTGGAAAAGAAAAAACAGGAGAGGATTTCCAACCCCCAGCTCCCTCCCCTTTAAGTAGCCTTTTATGACATGCAAGGAACATGTGGTAAGTACTCTTTATCCCCTATCCCCAGGGATATCTTCTTATATTACCATCTCCTTTGAAGAGTTAGAGATCTCTCATAATTTCCTTAACAATGATATAGTTCAACAGTACCTGGCATAGCAATCACAGTAACTGAGCCCTTTATATCACCACCTGCCTCATCCTCATCCTTCATATTATCTTCCAGTAGAATGCTTATAAGTTTTAAAACAACATAGTTCTCCAAATCAAAATCTCTAGTGGTGACATCATCAGCCTCCTATTTTAATAGAAATTTACTATACAGCATGATGACCATGACCATTTTACCACTGTAGCCACTTTTGTTTTCCTGCAATGCACGACATAAATGGACTATATAAGAAACAGTGTATTGCTGCAAACTGGGCACAAACTGACTGACACAGCAAAGCACCCTTGGAAAAGGCAAGTAAAAATTGGACCTTAAAATCAAGCCCTAATTCCATGAAGTGTCACAGAGTTCAATGTGAATGCTTGATTATGTTTTAGAGCAGTTCCTTATTGTAAAGCAACTGTAAAAGCACATCATTCTTGCATGTCAGTCAACATTACAGAGCCTTGTAACAGTCCCAGAGTTAGGTGACCAAAACATAACAGAACTTTTTAAGTTTTCTTTTCTCTCAACTAATAACTGCAAGTTATGGTGGATGGCTGTTTGACTTAAAGAACATACTCTTTTTAGGTTCTAAGACTCTGTGTGTTATGCTTTAACTGGAGAGAACCATTAGCACGCATCTTACAAGCTCTTCTGAGTGCACGCAGTGAAATAACCAAAGTGCTCCATGTCCAACCAAATAGCTATATATTTACTTAATTTTCTGTGATGACTGAAAGCACTGTGAGGATGACACTCACAGAAGATCAGTTTCATTCTCTCTGTGTTGAAACCTTGAATGGTAGTAAAAAAATCAAAGACATCAAATTGTGTTTAATTACATGGCACTGCCATTTGTCAGTAAACTTGTGCCTGCACCATCTAATTCTACTTAATTCTCAGACTATTGCCTGTTGTGTATTTTATAGAGGATACCATATGGTATGATTTTATGTATCATTCTCAAAACATATCATCTACTGGGCTGACCACCTGTTAAACGTCAACTAACTCACGTGATCTGAATGAGCATCGGACAGGGCACTGAAGAACTTGATGACAGTACCATGAGCCCGCAGATGCATCCTGAAAGCAGGCACCATACACTTCTGAGCAAGATTGAGGGCAGCCAGACATCGAGTGGATACGGGCATAAATTGTCTTAGGGCATCCAAGAAATACTCCACATCATCATTGAACTCTTGGAATTCTCCAGACTCCTGAAGTTGGTGTGTCTTTTTCACATTCTTGACCACAGTATAAAACTGGAAAAAAAAAAAAAAAATCACGAATACCTATTCAAAATTTTCATTATAATTGTTATTCTTTTTAAATGGACCTTGAATCAACAAATTAAATATTAAGCATGCAAAAACTAAAGAGTCATATTATGAGGAGCAATGATCAACTAAAAAATACAAAGATCTGATGTAAATCAGGCAAAAGATGAGAAATGATGGTATTTGAATAATCGTATGAAAATATTGGTCTAAAAATGGTAAAGAAAAAGAATGATGTTACAAAGATACAAAAAGAATGTGTACAATGGGTGTCTGCATGAAAAAGTATGCAACTGTCCTGTAACTAGTGCTTAAATATAATGTTGCTGACTGCACTGCCCTGGGAAAAAAAAAAAAAAAAACTCTGGTATAGGGTAGAAAGAATGCAACTCTCATATTCCCAGAATGTCAAGTGAAAGGGCAGGAGTAGGGAGCTGGAAACTCTTCTTTCTTGAATTTCAATCTATTAAAGTTCGAACAGAGAGAGGAGGATTCAAGCAAGGAGTGCTCATCCCCTTGAAGGCTCAGACTGAGGTGTCTAAATTTATATGGATTTACATGTAACTAGGATGAGAAGAAAGGAGAGATAAGTAGAACATTTCATGAGAAAAATCTAGATGCTCTAGCTCTGAGTGCAACTAAGCTCAATAGGAATGGGAGAGAATGGTTTACATACATCTTACGTATCATAAAGCCAGGGGTTAGTGAGGGCAAGAACAAAGGGGGAGGCACTTCTGAAGGAAATACAAAAATGTGTGAAAATAGACTAATGTAAATAAAATAATGTTAGAATGGGTGATGTTGCAGTTAAGTGCATAACTAGGTGGCATGGTATGCCTAGTGTTGTGAACGTAAATGATGAACAGCTTGTAAAATTATGTGCTGAAAAGCAATTGGTGATTGGGAGCACATGGTTGAAGTACCAATAAAAGTGGGGTAGATGGCAAACAGAGATAGTATTGGATTATGCATTAAATGAAAGGCAAGCTAAAGAGAGACTTTTGGAAGTAAATGTGCTGAGAGCCACATCAGGTGGGATATTTGATCACTTCATGGTGGAGGCAACAGTGACAGTATGTAAAGGCTTTAGGAAAAGGGGAACTACAGGAGTGGGAAGAGAGTGGTGAAAGTGAGTGAAAGTGGAAAAGAGGCTTTTGTAAGGAGATACCAGGTGAGACTGGGTCGAGAATGGCAAAAATTGAGTTAATGAAAGTATGGGAGTGAGTGAGGAATGGAATGTATTTCAGAAAGCAGCACTTATATGTGTAAGAGAAGTACATGACACACAGAAGGTGGGATGTGGGCAGGTGAGAGAAGGTAGTATGGTGTGGGATGAAAAATAAAGTTGTTAGTGACAGATGAAGAGAGTTATATGGGCATTACAAGCTAGGAAGGAGTATGAGCGAGCACAAGAATTACAAAAGGAAGCAGCAGGAGGCCAAGAGGAAAGTGCAAGGGTTGAAAAAGTGGGCAAATGAGAGTTGGAGTTAAAAAGTACTGGCAAACTCGAGAGAAATATTTTCTGTAAGAAGATTAATAGTGTGGGAAGAACAGGGAGAACAAGAAAACAAATGGGAACATCAGTGACGGGAACAGATGGGGAAGTGATAACAGGTAAAGAAGGTGAAGGAAGAGGTGAAGAGGAGAAGGGGCGAGTATTTTGGAGGAGGGCTGAATGAGTTTGATGACAGGGTGGAAGATGTGGTGTGTTTGGGTCTAGGATGTATGCACAGTGAGAGAACTAGGACAAGTGGTTCGGTAAAAGAAGAGATAGTGAAAACCTTGTATAAGATTAAAAATGACAATGCAGCTGGAGTGCATGAGTCTGCTGTTGAATTTCTCAATAAAGGTGGTGAACATGTTGTTCAATAATTAGTTCAGATTCTAAAGGTGAGGCATTAGAGGATTAGCAGAATACTTGTATAGTGCCACTGTATAAAGGCAAGAGACACTAAAGTGAATGTTTGAATTACAGAAGAATAAATTTGCTGAGTGTAACTAGTGAGTTGTATGGGAGATTGGTGGTTCTGAAGATGGCATGCGTACACTGAACATCAAACTGGGGAGGAACTAGCATGCACACACTGAGCATCAAACTGGGTAGGAACAATGTGACTTCAAAAGAGGAAAAAAAGGATGTAGGGGTTAGGTGTCTCCTTTGATAAGTCTACGTGAGAAATACTTCAAGAAATAAAAGGATTTGTATGTGACATTTCAGGACCAAGAGAAAGTGTAAGATCTGGTCGACAGAGATGCTCTTAAGAAGGTACTATGAATATACAGCATGGGAGGAAAACTACTAGAACCAATGAAATTTTTAAGAGAGATTAAGTGTATGTATGCAAGAAGGAAAAAAGAAGAATGAACGGTTTCAGGTAAAAGTGGCTTTGTGGCAGGGGTAAGTGATTTCATCATGGCTAGTCACCAAATGTCCGGCTCATCACAACATCTTACCAAAAATGTGGTTAAACACAATGAAAAAAGTTAAAAACCATTACAAAGTACTTGACAAACACAATCATACCTCAAAGTAAAAATAAATTACATTCTATATAAAATAATGGAAAAATGGGTAATGCACCTGCAGAAAGGTTTGTGAACAACCAATCTGTTCAAAACATTTATTATTCAATTGGAGAATAATATGGAAAATTTACTCTGTACTTACTTTTTCTACACAATTTCTCTTCAGAAGATTCTTAACTGATGCATGAACTAATTACAAAGGATGAAAAGTATGTAAAACCATATTTTCTGCATAATCATCCTGTCATTTTTACCTGTTTTGTATAAATGTTAATTGTGGTATTTTTGTTACAAATCTAATCCTAGTCCAAGCAAAAAACTGACTACATACCCAGACTGGGGTCTCCGAGTCTTTGGGTTTTAGCTGCAATAACTCTCAAAACAGCATATGGTTTTTGATAGGTGTTGTTACCTCTCTGACAGACTACATTTCTAAACTTGTAAGTGATAACTGTCAAAAGAAAATAATCTAGTATTTCCACAGCACGTGAAACATAGGATAAAAAAGATATCATGAATATAAGAAATATGTTTAACATCCATGTTATCAATATTCAGTTTCTTAACCTACACTACCCACTATGCAAATGAAAGCAACAGAAATAATAACAAAATTAAAAACTTAGGAATTCTTACCAGTGGCTTAATACATGATGATACCTTGAATTTCATTTCAGCATTGCTTACAAGCACAAAATGTCATTTGTGTCTTAACAGTTAACAAAATACTTAAATAATTCAGAATTCCCCATCTAATTATACCATCTAAAAAGTTAAATCCAGCTATTGGATTCATTCTCTAACAACCAAAAGTACTAGATAAAGTTTAGACGCACTGAGAGAAAATGATATAGCATTAACTCTGAAAACAGTACTGAGATACCGTTCTTCATAATTAATTCTACTTGATGAGATTAATAGAAGTAACAGTTTTGGGAAATACAAACAGATTTAAAACCTCTACATTATAACTAAACAAAAAAATCCACATTGGAAATGATACTCAGATGACTAAATCAAAATCTACAAGTGAGGCACCAATTCACATCATTATGCACGTAAGTTCCCTTATAGAGCTTAACAGAGATATGACCATAAAGACCAAGCATATCAAATTCCAGTGGGAATTTTTACATATCCTATTGAGGTCACCCAAGCATATCAAATTTCAGGGAGAATTTTTGCATATCCTGTTGAAGTCAATCATCACAAGCCGCCTGACCTCATCAATACCTGCAGAACTAAATCCCCAGCACCCATGTAAGATGATGTTCACGTAACCCCAATGAAATCCACTGAAATTCATTTTTGTCATCAGCCTATTGCATTAATCTGTACTGGATGGACACAAGATGAACCAACACTAGTCAGATACATTACCATATCTTTTCAACTGACTCTATTAAATGACTTAATATAATCAAAGAGACAGCAAAAACAAGCGGAGCATGATAATCTCTACCCTTGAGATTACAGTGAAGCAGCCACATATCAATACAGTATGAACGTATACGTTTGTTTATCAAAAGCTCAAAATATCCATGAATGTCAAATACTTTTTTCTATTTATGCCATGAAATACATTATTAACACTGGCTTCTGCTATAACACATGAATCAGCAATTACTGTAACAACTTTATATATAGCTTTACACAGTAACAGTACATCTACATTTGTATAATCATCAAGCCTTGCACTTATTTTACTCTTTAATTTCAACATATGTTATACTGTCAAGTGTATGTCAAGCTATCAAGGTCAATTAAGGTCCTCTCTATAGTTGTAAAACAGCATTTCAGACACATTTTTGTGAAAATAACTTGTTTCAATTCAAATTCCTTAAGGTTCATAAATCATACAGAAGATTCAAATTACTGCATCCAAAGCCCTAAATCTTAGCAAAAAGTTCATCACTGGTTCCTAAGTATGACAAATAACATTAAAAGAATACCAAAATTCTGCATAAACAGCTAACAGAACCATTAGGTATTACAGCAACTGACTCATCACAAATGGAAGCATCCTGTTGGGAGCATTTAACTTCCTACTTTTTATTCTTAACTTTTACAGTACATCATCTGGTGCTCTTAGACTACACATTTAACTATCATAGATTTTCCAGTTTTCTCTTTCATTTTCTATCCTCCTTCATAAACTGCTGCCTATTTGCCTACAAGGTGTATGTGTATGTATTCTTATAGCAGCCTTCACTTTTTTGCCTATCTGCCTACAAGTGTATTACGTATAGAATTCTTACAGCAGCCCTCACTCTTTTCACACAGTCTTATTTCTTAATCCATGTAACCCTACTTTACCGATCTGAAAGCACAAACAAAACAAAATTCTCCATCAAATAGTGTGACTAGCACTATAGGGGCTTTGACATTCAGCGACGGAATAGATTGTGAGGTAAGATTCCGAGAACATTATCTTGCTATGAAAATAAAAATAGACAACATAATACAGAAAGAACTGTGAAATGGTGATTACACAATCTTACCTGTTTTACACCCTTTGCACATTTCACACTCGTTATGGACTGTGACTCTATGGAGTCATCTAAATCTCCTGTGGATGATCCAGGCCATGTGTGCACTCTCTTTAAAGGTGGTGGTTCAAACTCATCATATGGTGAGGTAGCTGAGGATGTACTTTGGCTGCTTGGCAATGGTGGTGGAGGTCGTTTTGAGGTGTCATCCTTTTCTTCTTGGTCGTGCCACTTGTGACGGTAAGTAGCACGCTTTTTGGCGTCCCGGTCAGCATCTCTGCTCTTGAAGATACTCCTCTTTTTAACCAGAGGAGGCTGCTCAGGTTTCTTAGTACTTTCACTCTCTGGCTTACTTGATTGATCTGACTTGTATGGCTCATAAGAGGAAGTGGTGGATATCTGTGAAGATATAGGAGAACCCTGAGATGAGAACAGCAAATCCTCCATTTCCTGTGTGTCAGCCATAGCAGCAGAGTCCTTAAGTTCCAGACCACTGGAGGCATTACACTCAATGGTGGTGCGATCTTCAATATCATTTTCATCAAAATCCGTGCTAAACAAATCAAAGTTATCACTTTCTGCATCTCCAGCACCCGAGGAGACCCCAGGGCTAACACCTCTCCCTACTGGTGACGTTTTCTGAGGTTCTCCTGTATCACTTGAGCCTACACCGAATATATCAAAATCATCTGTTAAGGGACCATCACAGACTTCGTCACGCAATGCATTTTGCCGAGTATCAATGTCAGAGGAAGAGGTTACTGTATTTTTACCCATACATTTGTCCAATGCATCTGGTTTAATATATTTAGAACTATAAGTTTTGATGCTACACTGGGATGTCTGACTGTTTGATTTGTTCCCTGAAAAACTAAAACTATCATCAATACACATATCTACAGGCAGGCCAGTTCTCTGGTCCATTAGTCCAACAAACTCATAACTAGAATCAAGGGTTGAATTTAAAGTCCTGTTTGGAGAATCCAGTCTATCTGGAGGGTGAAAATTAGTGTCTTTTGACACAATACTTGGTAGAGTGACTTGTGAATCTTTGTACTCTGTCAGTGGGAAGCTGGAGGGTGCAAGCTCCTCTGATGAGTCTCTGTTTTCCTCACTTAAGTCTTTTGTGGATGGAGAACTAGCAACACTTGTTGAAGTGCTGCCAGCATGAGAGTCATCACTGGGCAGTTCCACTGTACTTGAATACGTTTCCTGAGAACAAGAGGCCACATCTCTACTCTTAAAGATTTTCAACTTTATTCCACTACCAGATTTTGAACTGGTCACAGTCTCAGAATTTTTTGGTTTTGTTACAACACTAGTAACGAACTTATCACATGCATTTTCTCCAGATGGTTCTGGGTTACTTTTCACTGTCTCTTGGCTTGAATTTGGTGTCTCAAAAGAAGCCAGTGGAGGAATCTTTGTATTATACACGCTATCACTAACTCGCCCCTGAGCTTTGTCCACAAACACCTTAGAGGGCTCAGATATCACCTCCGCATTCCTACTTTTAAAGAACTTTCGAGGTTTACTGAATGTTTTAATTGGGGGTTTGACCTGGAGTGAAGCGCCATTGGCTGGGTTTCCACTGTCAAAATTGTAGCTGTCATCACCAAAACTTGATGGTGGCGAATCATCAAGAAATCGCTTACCACTGTCATCTTTGCCTGTAAGAGAGAATAAGGTAAATATAAGCGTGAGTATTAAAAAAAATCATAAATTATACAACATGTAAGACCTAGATGCGACAACGGTATAAAATCTATTGATAAAAAGATAATCAGTGTCAGCTAAACATTTTACTGTTCTGGTGAGATGGTGTCACTTAGAAATAAGCAACAAACTCATAGGTAAACATTTTCATTCTTTAGCATTCATGTGTAATGCAATGAAACTAAAGTCTACTATCCACATCCAAATGACAGACTGTGCCACAGTTTACCATCACCATTTCATGTACCCTGGTTCAATGCGCTGACAGCATGTCACCCCCATACATTACATCAATCCAATTCAGTCAATCCCATGGGCATTACCATACTCTGCCCACTCAAGGTTACATCATAAGTGAAAAATCATCTTTGGCAAGGCAGTATCATTGGAGTACAGTCTTGTTAAAGGACTTTCCACTCCAAAGAAGTTCACATTTCCCTGCTACAGGAAGTAGCACAGCCTTGCGGGAGGCACTTGAAAAAGATCCTGAATAACACCAAGGACTCTAAGAGAAATTGGTCCTGGAGAAATTATAAATAAAAATAAAATAAATTCTACCCCATCCACAACATTCTCCCTCCCGAATACTCAGGTTTTGATAACCCAAAGCCTCCTTTACTCCTTATATCTATTTCTTGTTGGTATTCCCCTCCCCTTTTGTTACATGTATCCTTTCATTCACTCTTTTTCTCATACTCTCCCTACTTCCAACTATTTAAGCACACCCTGATAAGTTCTTACTACCCCATGTCACTGTTACACAGTCATTCCTTCCAGGATCAACCTGCCTTACACCACATAATGTCTGCAGGCATTTAAGAGTTCATAGTAATTGCATGTAACTGTAATCATACATAGTAAAAACATACCCAAACAGATACATTTAGACCACACAGGACCTTAGCTCCATCCTTCCCATCTTGACACACTTCAGGCCCTATGGTTCTGTCCGCTACCCCATCCACCCCAGTTATCTTAACTTAGCACTCTACTTCCTCCGGGTCCTCCCTATTCAAACTTACACTTAAAACATCCCATCTCAACCTCTTGCAAGGCCTCATTACCTTATTTTGGTTCACTTTAATTCTCAACTTTTCTCTTTCAAACACTCTTTCAAAATGTGTCAACAGCTTGTACAGTTTATTTTAAGAATCTACCACAAGAGTCATGTCATCTGCAAACAACAAATGATGATTATATATGTCAAATACAAATCAAATACATGACAGGTATTTCCCACAAAATGGCAGATCAATACAATGAAGTCCAATACCTTTGTCTACAGAAAATATTGAATACATATATGAGTTCTAGCAAAGGGGATAAACTTCTGTAATTTCAGCTGTCTTATTTTTCAATTCGGTAAGCTCCAAAGTTAACACTCAGCTTCAGACAGGAGCCACTGTTAAACAGCAGCATGCTTATATTCATGAATTAAATATTACACAGCAAGGTATCTCTAACTACAACGCCAATTTAGCAGCTGCATGCTTGCATACAGAGCACAGTTAAAAACTTTCCTACACTTTCTGACACAGCCTGTTCTAAGTCAAATTTGTCAGTGGTATGCGTACCACTGGCAGCTCAGAGTCACAATCAAACCTTAGCATCCCACTAGATAAGTCCTCTTTGTCAGCAGCAGACTCCCAGCAAAAAGATTTACACAACTCCAAAACAGTGAAATCTAACAGCCTATTCACTTGCTACGGCATCGGCCAGTAGACACCTGTAAAATTCATACACTTCTAAAAAAATATACCCTATTCTCCATTTTGTTCTCACTCAATTTATACATATGTGGTAGAGTTAACGGTAGCAGGGGCAGCAACATGACTTGCCTGACGGATGATGATATAAACCAAATGATTCACTTCTCCATTTTTTAAAAAAAAGATTCTATATGCTGCAACTACAATACAATGCCAAACTCCTAAACATACAAAACCATACACCAAGCTATTACTAAACTCTAAGAGTGAGTGGATAATGAGAAGTACTTACTTTCATTAAAGGCTAAGATACATGGGAAGAAACACATATGGACAGGAGCCACTTTGAAGCCTACTTGGTATGGCTGCATAAAACTAACAGTTGGAAAATTGGTTGACAGGTATAGAAACATGACACCAGTCATATGTAAAATTAGCCCATTACTGACTAAAGTAAAAGTCTCTCAGCTCGCACACAAAACTTACGAAGTATGCTGTTAAGTAAACAAAGGCTTCCACACTTTAATAATCTACTTGTGAAGCTACACTAATTTCTCCACTCACACCTTAATCAACCTATTGCATCCTCATATGAAATACTTCTAACATTCAAATATTCATACAACCCATCAGTCTGTCTCTTTTCCTTTGTACCTTCAACCATATTCCTATTATCTGAAATATATCTTACTAGGCCAACATATTTCAACAGGCCCTGCCGTAAGTGTATCATGTTCACCATCTTTAACTGCAATGGGACCCTGATTAGCATGCAGGACATGTTCCCAGAGGAAGGAACACTTACAAGATCACCACTACAAGGGATCATTCTGTTACTGTCTGTATGAGGATGCATTCCATATGACATTATTTCCTGCACACGAGCTATGTATGAGGACTTCACTGGGGTATTGGTTACTTTTTTCACACATTCATTTACTTAAATCCACTCACTAGCTGTCATATATCATGCACAGAAACCAAAGCCCACAATCTACATAAATAACCCTAACAATAATACACAAATGGTAAACATCAGTACGTATCAAGACTGGCTACAAACATCATCATCAATCCCTTGCTTTCTTCTTTGTGCAGATAGGAAAAGATGCTCCTTACCTTCTCCATGATGATTAACTGGCTTAAAGATATATGGTATAGAATCTAATATTCCACTTATACATGCAGTTAACTGAGTGATGGACTATGCAGGAGCTTTCAGCTTCTTTGCATTCTTAAAAACTGTCCTTATGGTCAACATAGCCAAGTGTAGCTCATGACTCACTTCCACCCACCTTATCACTTGCATTTTAAAATCCAAAATAATTCCAATTTTCTACAATTTAGTTACATTTCTAGCACTAACACTTGCAGGTGTTCCCCCAACCATTACAGGTTTAAATGCTTCAATTCTTAGCTTTTATTACTAAAAATTCTCAAGATCAATGAATGCTACAGCAAACCAGAATTCTACAGAGGCATTTTAAGCACAGTCCTGATCAACTGTGAAATTCAAATGAAACCAGAAAGAACATATCTAGGCTCCTGAGACCAAATATATCTCAGATATATCAAAAACCTACTGAGCAAGTTTGACAAAATTTCATCGGCTTATAAACGATGGAATGAACAAACAAATGAACATACTTAATGAAGCTCTGATTATTATTGCTATGCCTGAATCTTCATGTCAATTCAAGTAGTAACCCTCTTGAAATACAAAAAGTACAACTAATGATATCAACCTAAGCCTAGAAAATTATACATACTACCATAAAACAACTTACCAAGTCCACCATTGATGCTTCGCAGAGATGTGAAGGATGTAATTCCCCATTTGCCCACATGCCCAGCTGTTTTGGTCGCTGAGGGTTTCGTACTGCTGCTGCTACCTGGTTCAGTCACAAGCTTGTCAAACTGACTTAATGGGGGAGGGGCAGATTTCTTACGACTGTACGTCCTGCTAAATCTGCCACTCATCTTGATGGATGCTCTGTCAAATTGGTTTATTACAATGTGAGTATCTCAAATGATTACTTAAATATATATAACTAAAACACTGATCAGATATGCACATTCATGAGTTAAAAGAAGATTGTTCTACATGTACAAAGAAAACCACAAACAAACAGTATGGTGAAAGTTTGCAAGGCAAATTGAAAGCAAGCTTGCTTACACTGCCACAATAAACCATTATTCTCCTGCAGATTCCGTCAAAACCAGATGAGAATAACAAATTCCTGAATCTTGTTTTCAGTTCCCTTCCTAACTTTTACCTATTTGTCACTATAGATAATAAACAAACACTTATTCTGTAAAATAAACAAATCATGACATATACTTACAACTTACTTCCTGCCCAATTAAACCCCTTTATCTTCATAAGGCTCCTGCAGCACTCAGCACCTTTTTGAAAGTTCTCTCCATGCAAACACACACTCCAAATAACCTACCTGTCTTCACTGATAAACCTAATGACAGTTTTGTTTTAATTCACATTTACTCTCAACTTTCTCCTATTACAATCCTACAAACTCAGCTACAAGCTTCTTCAGTTTCTTACTCATATCTCTCACCAGCACAGAGTCATTAGCAAACAACTAACTCTTCTGCCTGGATCATCCACCCCCAATGGATAACATACCTGCTCCTCTCTCCATGACCCATGCATTCACCTACCTAACCACCCTATCCATAAACAAACTATACAGCCAAGGTTACATCAACTCACCCCTGTCGCAGACCCACCTTCACCTGGAACAACTCGCCCTTCTCTAAAACTACTCACACACACACCCTGAAATAGCATCTACGGCAAGGCTAGCAAACGCTGAACAATGGTTAGCATGCAGGTTCAAGCTAGCAACTAATCAGTGTTAGGCATTCAAATTTATGCATCCTGAAGGGAAGGTTCAGGAGAGGGAAGCACAATCATGTCCTTTCTTTGAGCCAGGATTAGTGTGCCAATGCTGATACAACTCATATATCTACATTACAATCAGGATCTGTTTTGATTTGGGCTTTCCCTTTTCAATACTGGTTTGATTTTGTATTTCATTATGAACATTTTTTCTAAAATACATCAATGCATCTGATTGTACATTTCAAGATTAAACCACAAAGTGTTTTGAATGTAATGAACTGTTCAGTCCTAATTTCACTTCAAATCTAAATTCATATTCTATTGTGTCTACACTTAAAGATAGGTATCTCTGAATGAACAGTAGTCCTGACAGTGTTGTACAGTTTTAAGTCTTGGGCCTTGAATGCATAAGAAAGGATGAGGGTGGATGTAATTACTTCTTTCTAATTACTGTATAATTTCACTTTTATTCTCAGAAATGAGTCTCTAAAAATCACTGCATTCCATATCCTAATGGTAAGGCATCTTTTTTCCCAAGACATTTGTAAAAGCATAAGGGAGTTCTATTGTTATGGGTCCCCATTCCTTGATATTTCTCTGTTGTCAATCTGCTTTTTAGACTTTTGAATGCCTGAGGACAAGCGGTGAGGAAAGTTATCTTGTAAGAAATGACATTGTATGAAAAAAGAGTGATTGTAATTAAAGTATGCAAGAGTGCTAACAAGAGGACACTGAAACAGTTCAGACATAAGGCAAAGATGAGCATAACTAGATAAGAGAATCACACATCAGAAACGCTGGAGCGAATGGGAAGACCAGACATGAGATAGCAAGATGAAATGAAGGAGTCCTAGGGTTTGATGGGAGAGAGAGAGAGAGAGAGAGAGAGAGAGAGAGAGAGAGAGAGAGAGAGAGAGAGAGAGAGAGAGAGAG
>JAYMFT010400960.1:0-18928 GCA_038088735.1 Panulirus argus | reverse complement strand
AAATACATTCCATTCCTCATCCACTCCCCTCACTTCACTTGCTCTCACCTTTTGCCATTCTACATTCAATCTCTCCTTATATTTCTTCACACTAGTCTCCCTTCGAAGCTCACTTACTCTCACCACCCTTTTCTCCTCGACACTCTCTTCTTTTTTGGTAACCTCTACAAATCTTCACCTTCGCCTTTACAAGACAGTGATCAGATATCCCTCCAGCTGCCCCTCTCAGTACATTTGCATCCAAAAGTCTCTCTTTTACATGCCTATCGATTAATACATGATGCAATAATACCCGTTGTCCATCTCTTCTACCCACATACGTATATTTGTGAATATCTATCTTTTCAAACCAAGTATTCTCAGTCACTAGTCATTTTTCTGCACACTAATCCAGAAGCTCTTCACCATTTCCATTCAAAACACTGAAAACCCCATGTGCTCTAATTATACCCTCAACTGCCACATTACTCACCTTCGCATTTAAATCACCCATCATTAATACCCGGTCTTGTGAACCAAAACTTCTGACACACTCACTTAGCTGCTCTTTAAACACTTGCCTCGATATCTTTCTTTTCATAAAAAAGTTCATAAGCACTAAAGATCATCCATTTACCACCATCCACTTTCAGTTTTACCCATATCAATCTGGTACTTACTTTCTTACACTTTATCACATAGTCCCACAACTCCTGTTCTAGGAGTAGTGCTATTCCTTCCTTAGCTCTTGTCCTCTCACCAACCCCTGACTTCACGCATCCACTTTACCCTTGAGCTTCGTTTCACTCAAAGCCAGAACATCCTGGCTTCTTTCCTCAAACATACTACTTACTTCTCCTTTCTTCTCATCTTGTTTACATCCACACACATTTAGACGCCGCAGCCTGAGCCTTCGAGGAGGATGAGCACTCCCCGCTTGACTCTTTCTGTTTCCTCTTGTACAGATTGATAAACAAGAAGGGGAGGGTTTTCAGCCCCCCGTTCCCGCCCCCTTTAGTCGCCATCTACGGCACGCGGTGGAATACGTGGGAATTATTCTTTCTTCCTTATTTTATCAACCAGACCCAAAGGGAGGAAGAACAGCTGGGTTGACTATGGACCGGCAGCCGCGATCAGAATTCGAACCTATACGGTCTCGACCCCGAGCGGCCAGCGAATACGTCAAAGTAATGAACGTTAACTGTTCCACCATTCCCCTTCCTTCTGTGCCAACAAGGCAAGTAGCCCATTCCGCTGAGAGTCTCTTTCCCCACAGTATTCGTTTTCTCCAGATCAAACTTATCCTTCATCAAACAGAAGTTACGGAGCATTATCATGCACATCAATCATTTCCTTTACCGACTTTCTTCTACGAATGCATCCAGTCTCGTACTTCCTTCCTTAATTATTTGAAATCAGAAGTTAAGCCAAGCATACACACCGCCTGGGCGCACACGTGTGGATATATCAGACGAAGAATGTTTCCCAATTGCAAATATTCATATTCCGTGTCTGAGGCTCCGGTTGGGGCACAAACTGGCACTCTCCCTGGCGTGTTCCGCCGTCCTTAATACCACGCACCTGGAAGAAGCTGCCAGCCTCCACATCAATAATTTCAACTTAACGCCCAGGTCTCCTTCCTGACAGTCCAATTTTCCACGCCATATTAGGAAACTCTTACAAAACTCCAGCAAACCTGATCTTCCGTGCTACTGCCCGCCGCCGCCGACCCCCATCTTTATCTTCCCTTTCCAATCCGTTCACCTTTTCCTTCACCTATATCCCTTTGATCTCTTCCTCTTGTCTTTGCTGAAACATTCAGTCAGCCATGAAAAATTCAACAGAAAATGAAAAACTAAGATGAATGGATTTATGATCTTGTTCAGGAGAGAATAACCGATAACCTAGCCTAGTCAAAACAACAATACGTAACTCAGCTTTAAAGAAAGGAAAATTGAAAACATGTTTTTGAAACGACGAATCTTATTCATTCAGAATGACATGTCACTCGAGATTTCAGAGTTGAATTCCAGAAAACTCCATGACAAGAACAGTTCTACATTGTGACGCAAGCATGGCTGAATTATACACGCAGAAAATTTCTCACAGTTAAGTTTTCTAAAACTTGAAAAAATATTCAGACTTACCCCAGGCAGTATTTCCCTTAGTTCCTAAGGAATAAGACGACCGGGCAATATCTTTACCAGGAGGATCCATATTAGAAAAAAAAAAAGACAGTAAGAGATCACATAATAAGAACAGGCAAAGAAAGTATCACTTGCCCAATATTGATCTCTTGATGAAAAGGAGCTTGTAGTGAAAGCCCAAACATCCAAAGGTTTAGTTATACGTGAGCTTCCTTCCGATAAAGAATGCTTTCACAGACGCCATTCTGTCCAGGGATTAGCACATACACGGAACCGTTCCGCGACCTTAATCCTTTGGGTGTTTCGGGCTCTTTCTGCAAGAGTTGCCACCGCGAGTTAAAAGTCACCTTTGGCAAGGCTGATTATATGGTAGTACAGTCTCATCAAAGAACTCATCACTCCAAGGGGTCTATATTTCCCTTTTGCTAGAAGCAGCGCAGCCTTGGGCCCTCCAAAACAGTAAAGATTTACAGTGTTACCTACAACATAATCAACATCGACATTCGTCTCCTCTCCACATGCCCCTCCAGACATACCCCTTAACTGCAAAACCTCTCTAGTATACCCAACACCCATCTCTGTGGAGATTTCTCTGCCCACCATCCTACTTGACTCAAAACTGACAACCAAAATCCCAGAGGTAAACTATTCATAAGCCAACTGCAAACTTTCAATATCCTTAACCTACTCAACCAGCCAACCAGACTCCCACCCCACCGCTTCCAGCAGCCGAGATCTCCAGACATCATTTGCTGAGTAGCACTATTCATAAGACCATCCAAAAAGACTTACATAAATCACTTAAAAGCGGACTGGCCAGCCTTCGCACAAAACTTGGAAACAAAGTTCCAGAATTTCATCATAAATGATTATTCCAAAACGCCATCATAAATGATTTCTCAGGCAGCCTGACACTTCGTTAACATCTCTAACCAATCCAGCAAGAAGCACATACCACATGGGCAAAAGAAGAAATACAACCCAAACTTCTTCCCACAAGTTACGTACCCCATAAAGTAAAGAAACCAGATCATAGAAAACCACTGAAAATCAACAGAAATCAGAGGACATATCCAAACTTTAAACAATACCATCACTAAAATAATCACTGAAAGACAAACCCTTTCCTCAACAGAATGAACCTCCAGACCCACAGTAACCAACTACAGCGTACGATAAAGATGGCCCACAATTAATTCACCAATACAGCCTTCCACCCTACAATGAATCACTCTTGACCCTTTTCAAAGACATTCCATCTCCCAAAAAACACACAAATATACCTATAGAAATTATTCAAAACTCAACCACTAACCAACCTCAACCCTAAACCAGGATGTCATGAACAACTTACACAAAATCTATCCATAAACAATTGCCCACCTTCTCTTCATTCCAACTGATACAAGCAACTTTATTAAAACCTTACAGAACTCTCCTACTACAAGTCCTGAAAACACATCAAACTTTCACATAAAGACACTAGGCGAGTTGTAGTTCAAACAGGTATCTTCAACTACTCCTGGCTGTACAATAAAATTCCTAAGACGCGCGACAAAACTGATCCTATCCCTTAGAAATCTGGGATACGAAGAGAGGCGAAAACATTTGGATCTCTTCTCCCTTAAAAAACGTAGACTTCGCAGCGGCTTAATCCAGGCGTTCAAAATTCCGAACAAGTTCAATAACGTAAATCACTAACATTTTTTCGAAATACAAGAAATTACGGTTGCCGGGACAAATGAAATAAAACTCAGCTAAAAGATGTAGTACGGACGTGGGAAAAAGTTTCTTTCCCTATAGGTGTGTTGAGCACTGGAATAAGTTACCGCCAGACGTATGAATGATTAGACTGCGAACACCTTCAAAAGTTGTCTAGACAAATACTTTATAAATTCAGGTATACTCTGAGAAAAACGCCAGAAGTAAACTGCATAAACGACAGCGGTAACGGGAACAGCAGAAGGCTTATGCGCAGCAGCGGGGAGTCGATGCTTAAAAAAATTGCTGAGCGGAATTACATTTTCTTGTCAAGTTAAAATTTTCTTTTTAACAGACAACGCAGTCGTGGGCCAATCAGGCTTCCTATTCTCTGTCATTCTCATGTAAACTCATTTAAACATGTAAACATATACCAATACACCCTTCAGACTTCTCAACTCTCCTCTCCTACTACCTCCTATTACTTCTGTCCTTAATATCCAAATTCTGTGAGAACAAATTTCAACATCAAATCAAACAAAACATCCCACTCTCACTTACAAAACATGACTTTATACCCAACCAGTTCACTGTCACACAACATGCTGACCTCTCACATCATATCATAGATAGCTTCAACCAACCACAGTCCCTCTCCCGCACAAGCACAATACTAACAGCAACAATCATCAAAGAATTGAATTAGAAGTTGCACCCCGAGACATCTTCACTTAAAAAAATACTTGATACCATCCTCCACAACAATATCAAAAAGCGACGGACCAATTTCAAAGCTGGCTGCCATGGCAGAGCCTCACAGAGGGGTTCCTCAACTAAAACAATAAAACAGATGTCCCTGAAGGAGCAGTTCTTTCTCTAACCCTCTTCAGTCTCTTCCTACAATAGCATTATACAGGAATTTCGTCAATCCACAGGTACATCACTCTGTGCCATACACTGAAAATCTTGGCTAATCAATCAGTAATATTTGCTACCACTTTTTGAGAAATTCAACTTCAGTTCCTTGCAATCCAGGAGTTCTGTTACCCATTACCTTAAACAAGGGATTCACCACCCTTTCTCTTTTTACCAAACCAACTGACGTGACTCACTTCGAATGCCTCTACATCCCAAACCCACCACATCGACACCTAGGGTGCGCAGGATTCGAACCAAGGCCGTTTTGGGTGTCAGTCTAGAAAGCTGTCAGCTAGGCCTCGAGCAGACAGCATACTAGACCATCAATAAAGATGGCCTAGGCTCGAATCCCTCGCGCCTGGTGGTGAATCTTTTCCAAATATAAAATGTATTTCGAAATCTGAGTTTGGTTCCATCAGCAGAATCTCCACAAACTGTGTGGTGGAAGGCAGTTTCCTCAGCCTATCATAAAGTGTAAAAGAAGCGTAACCCACACTCTCATCACTATCCTAATCCTTCTGGCAACGCTAACATGGAAAGCCTTTTTAGCTGAGATATTTTTTCTATACTCCTCTTTTTCCACGCCAAGGATTAAACTTTTTTACTTATTTCCAGTGCCCGTCAGGGGAAGACGAGAGGGAAGGAATTTTTCTGACGTATAAATTTAGTGAATAAAGTTTGCGATGGTAGTTTATATCATCTCTTATGGCCTAAGGGAACTTTCCGAAACGTGTATTTTTTTCAACATGATACCAGATGCAGTACCTTATTGGACATATTTGTGTTATCATAAGTACACTCGTGTGTATGTGTGTTTCGTAATAATAATAATAATAATAATAATAATAATAACAATAATAATAATAATAACAATAATATTATGACAAAAATGATAGTAATAAGAATAATTGCAATAATATTAATATAATCATCATTATTATGATTATGATTATTGTTATCATTATTATCATATTTATGATTATTATCATTATCAATACTAGAAGATAATGATGATAACCTTATGCCACTCTACATCCGATCGATCTCAGTATCAAATGCCTCTTCCCATCTTTTCATGGAGCCACATATACCTTCACATCATTTTCACCAAAGAGTGATCAGAAATCCCATCAACTGCCGCTTTCAGAATATTCATACCCAAAATACTCTTATATTTAAGCTTTTCAGTTAGTGTATAATTCAGTGATGTCCACTGCTCCCCAGCCCCTCATCAACGTACACATATGTATGAACTTATATTTTCTTAAACCAGTTATTCCTATTCGCCAGTCCTTTCTTAACACAGAGTAGAAAAGTTTTTCATCCAGGGATGGGGTGAGAAAGGGAAGGTATGTAGGGGAGCACTGGTTACATGTGTGGTTAAGGTTTATTGTAGGTGGTAGTGGGATGTGGGCATTCGCGAAAGGGTAGCGAAGTTGTAAGTGAAAGAGGAAAGAAGCTCGTATGGGCGATACCTGCAGGAAATGAGTGTTACCGATTGAAAGATGCACAAGAGATAGCGGCAAGAAGTCAAGAGGAAGGTGCAGAGGCTGAAAAAAGAGGGTAAATTGGAAATGGAGAAGGTATCGGCAAACCTAAAGGGAACAGGAAAATGTTCTGGACGAAGTTGAACAGTATGAAGACAAGAGATGAAATGGGTGCATGAGTAGCGGAAGCAGATGGGGAAGTGGTAACAGGCAAAGAATAAGAGATGGAATGAGAATTTTCAAGGAATACTGCATGTGTCAGATTATCAAGTATGAGGAGCGAGAGTCACGGCGAATGGTATGATGAAATGCAAGGTGGAGGTGAAAGTGCTCGTATTGCATAGGGTGAAGTATGGCAAATCGGTAGGAATGGATGAGGTTGCATTTGATTTTATCAAGAAAGGGAATAACCTTGATATGGACTGATTACTTTGGATTTTTATTGTGTGGCCTAAGGTGAGGTGCCTGAGGACTGGCAGAATTCCTGTATATTGATATCACGTAAACGTAAGGGTGACCAAGGTGAAAGCTCGAATTCCAGAGGAATAGATCTGTTGAGCAAAGACTGAAAAGAAACAATGTAGCTTCGGGAGTAGGTGAGGATGCGTAGACTAGTTACTTGTTCTGGAAAATCTGTGAGAGAAATACTTGGAGAAAAGGATTTTGTATTTAGCATTATTGGATCAGGAGAAAGCAACTGACAGGATAGAAAATATGCCTTTGGAAAGAGTTACGTGTATAATTCTAGATACAGTAAGGAGTTCCTCCCAAAACGGTAATGTGTGTGCGTAAATAAGAAAGGAGGATGTGTTCTATATGAAGCTGTATCTGCGTCAGGGGTGTGTGATGTTTAAACTGTTTATGGATTGGGTGATGAAGGGTTTAAAAGTGGGGGTCTTCGAGATAGGGGTGGTCCTGGAATATGCAGGATGTGGGATGACCTGAGAGGTCAGTCTGTTGCTGTTTGTGGATGATACGGTTCTAACGGCAGACTTGAGTAAGAAACTGCAAAAGCTAGTATCTGAGTCTGAGTGTGTGACAAGAGAAGATGAGAGTTAATGTGATTAACGATAAGTTAGTGAGATTTAAAATGGAGGCGAGAGAAGTTGGTTTGATTTCGAGTTTGAATGGGGAGAACCTGAAGGAAGTGGAAAAGTGTTTTAAAAACCTGGGGATGAATATAGCAGGGGATGGAACTATAGAATGGGTGCAAAGATGGATATATATCATGGTAAAGGAGTCCCGGCCTTGCTGTATGGATGTGACTCTCGGAATTTAAATGTAAAAGGACGGAAGAGGGTGGATGTGCTGGAAATGAAATATATGAGGATAATTAGTGATGTGAGAAATGAATATTTAAGTGGGAGATTTGTGGTAATACAGTAAGTGGAAAATGACTGAGAAAGCTTAAGAATGTTTTCTGAAATGAATCACACATTTCGATGATATACCTGAACCTTGTCTATTACGATACCAGCACCGATCGTATCAGCTTTCCCTACACCTATCTTAGTCAGTTACGTTCCCCGGTGTTGATCACGTCTCTAGCTCTTCTTGAGTTTCTTGTAACTCCTTAGAAATGTTTGCCAGATACCAGTACTCGCCTCCCTGAAACATATATATGATATTTTGCTACAATCGAATTTCTGGTCGTCAGGTTTTTTCCCTCTAATAATCTGTCTTCCAGGTGCCTAGTAGCAGCCAACCATTTCTACAACACCAGCAGCATAGGCCCGTCAGCTCTTCTATTCTCACTATATTGGCAAATTCCTTCGTGTTGCCAATAAGCGACGGGCATAAAACGTGATGTGACTCTCCGAGTGTCCCTGTACGGCGCGGGTTTCCATCCATCACCCCCTCGTCTGTTTTTTTCTTTATATCCCTTTCACGGTTAATGCACCTGACTCCGTGATTCTCCTTGGATAATAACGATACTAAACATTTTCTGAACGTATGTGTCATATTTCTCCCTATGCGAAGTGTATTATGATTTATGTACCTCCAGTGGTTCAAATAATATATTTCCATGTTCTACTACGACTGGAAATGGAAGTAAACATCTTTCTCTACCGGCAGCTGTCAGACCAAAGCATTCACTTCACATGTGCTCACAAGACCCCAGAAATAAATTGCTCCTCTTTGTACACTTTACCATGCCAACTAGTTGATTTATATGCTTGTACTGGTAAAAAAAAAATGGACAAAGTATGGATATATAAGTATATATATCCTGGAAATAAACTAACCTTGTTAAGTTTATTGCCTCAAAGATCCAATTCCTACCCATCTCTCTATCGAAAACTCCTCACAACTCTCGTCGCTCCTTTGACGGTTCTGTAATTCCACCCCTTGACTTAATGAACATACTTGGTATTCCTGTAAAATCCTCTCTTTCTTGGAAACCCCAAGTTATGGGAATAACTAAGTGGTGCCCAACACGGTTTGAAGACAGGTGTCAAACACCGGTTTCAAGAGAGCTGCCCAACACCGGTTTCATGACAGGTGCCCAACACCGGTTTCAAGAGAAGTGCCCAACACCGGTTTGAAGAGTGGTGCCCAACACCGGTTTGAAGAGTGATGATCAACACTGGTTTGAAGAGTGATGCCCAACACCGGTTTCAAGAGAGATGCCCAACACTGGTTTCAAGAGAGGTGCCCAACACTGGTTTCAAGAGTGGTGCCCAACACCAGTTTGAAGAGTGGTGCACAACACCTGTTTGAAGAGAAGTGCCCAACACCGGTTTGAAGACTGGTGCCCAACAACGGTTTGAAGAGTGGTGCCCAACACCGGTTTGAAGAGTGATGATCAACACCGGTTTGAAGAGTGGTGCCCAACAACGTTTTGAGGAGAGGTGCCCACCACCAGTTTGAAGAGAAGTGCCCAACACCGTTTTGAAGAAAGGTGCCCAACATCGTTTTCAAGACAGGTGCCACACACCGTTTTGAGGAATGGTGCCCAACACCGGTTTGAACAGAGGAGCCCAACACCGGTTTGAGGAGAGGTGCGCAACACCGGTTTGAAGAGTGGTGCCCAACATCGGTTTGAAGAGTGGTGCCAAACACCGGTTTGAGGAGAGGTGCCCAACACCGGTTTGAACAGAGGATCCCAAAACCGGTTTGAAGAGAGGTGCCCAACACCGGTTTGAACAGAGGATCCCAACACCGGTTTGAAGAGAGGTGCCCAACACCGGTTTGAACAGAGGAACCCAACACCAGTTTGAAGATAGGTGCGAAAAACCGGTTTGAAGAGTGGTGCCCAACATCGGTTTAAAGAGTGGTGCCAAACACCGGTTTGAGGAGAGGTGCCCAACACCGGCTTGAAGAGTGGTGCCCAGCACCGGTTGGAAAAGAGGTACCCAACACCAGTTTCAAGAGTGGTGTCCAACACCTGTTTGAAGAGTGATGATCAACACCAGTTTGAAGAGTGGTGCCCAACACCGGTTTCAAAAGAGGTGCCCAAAACCGGTTTCAAAATAGGTGCGCAAAACCGGATTGAAGAGAGGTGCCCAACACCAGTTTGAGGAGTGGTGCCCAACACCGGTTTGAAGAGTGATGCCCAGCACCGGTTTGAAGAGTGGTGCCAAACACCGGTTTGAAGAGAGGTGCCCAACACCGGTTTAAAGAGAGGTGCCCAACACCGGTTTGAAGAGTGGTGCCCAGTACCGGTTTAAAGAGAGGTGTCCAACACTCGTTTGAAGAGTAGTGCCCAACACCGGTTTAAAGAGAGGTGTCCAACACCCGTTTGAAGAGTAGTGCCCAACACCGGTTTGAAAAGTGGTGACCAAAGGCGGTTTGAAGAGTGGTGTTCGACACCGGTTTGAAGAGAGGTGCCCAACACCAGTTTAAAGAGTGGTGCCCAACACCAGTTTGAAAAGATGTGCCCAACACCTGTTTGAAAAGTGGTGACCAAAGGCGGTTTGAAGAGTGGTGTTCGACACCGGTTTGAAGAGAGGTGCCCAACATCCGTTTGAAAAGCTGTACCCAACACCGGTTTGAAAAGTGGTGCTCGACACCGGTTTGAAAAGAGGTGCCCAACATCGGTTTGAAGAGTTGTACCCACCACTGGTTTGAAAAGTGGTGCCCAACACCGGGTTGAAGAGTGGTGCCCAACACCGGTTTGAATAGCGGTGCCCAACACCGGTTTGAAGAGTGGTGCTTAACACTGGTTTGAAGAGTGGTGCCCAACACCGGTTTGAAGAGTGGTGCTCAACACTGGTTTGAAGAGTGGTGCCCAACACCGGTTTGATAAGTGGTGCCCAACACCGGTTTGAAGAGTGGTGTCCAACCTCGATTTGAAAAGTGTTACCCAACACCGGTTTGAAGAGTGATGCCCACCACCGGTTAGAAAAATGGTGCCCAACACCGGTTTGAAGAGCGGTGCCACGCCGGCTTGAAGAGTGGTGCTCAACACTGGTTAGAATAGTGGTGTCCAACACCGGTTTGAAGAGTGGTGCCCAACATCGGTTTGAAGAGTGGTGTTCGACAACAGTTTGAAGAAAGGTGCCTAACACCGGTTTGGAGTGGTGCTCAACACCCATTTGAAGAGAGGTGCTCAACACAGGTTTGAAGATTGGTGCCCAACACCGCTTTGGAGAGGGATGCCGAACACCGGTTTTAAGAGTGTTGCCCACCACCGGCTTGAAGAGTGGTACCCACCACCGGTTTGAAGAGTGGTGCCCTACACCGCTTTCAAGAGTGGTGCCTCACACCGGTTTCAAGAGTGGTGCCCAACGCCGTTTTGAAGAGTGGTACCGAAAACTGGTTTGAAGAGTGGTGCCCAACACAGGTTTGAAGAGTGGTGCCCACCACCGGTGTGGAGAGTGGTACGCAACACCAGATTGAAGAGTGGTGCTCAACACCGGTTTGAAGAGTGGTGCCGAACACCGGTTTAAAAAGCGATGCCCAACTACGGTTTGAAGAGTTGTGCCTACCACTGGTTTAAAAAGTGTTGCCCAACACCGATTTGAAGAAAGGTACCCAACACCGGTTTGAAGAGAGGTGCCGAACATCGGTTTGAAGAGTGTTGCCCAACACCGGTTTGAAGAGATGTGTTTAACACCGGTTTGAAGAGAGGTGCCTAATACCCGTTTGAAGAGAGTGCTCAACATTGGTTTGAAGAGTCGTGCCCACCACCGGTTTGAAAAGTGGTGCCCAGCACCTGGTTGAAGAGTGGTGCCCAACACCGGTTTGAAGAGTGGTGCCCAACACAGGTTGAAGAGTGGTGCTCGACAGCAGTTTGAAGAAAGGTGCCTAACACCGGTTTGGAGTGGTGCTCAACACCTGTTTAAAGAGAGGTACCCAATAACGGTTTGAAGAATGGTGCTGAACACTCGTTTGAAGAGAGGAGCTCAAAACAGGTTTGAAGAGAGGTGCACAACATCGGTTGAAGAGTGGTACCCAACACCAGTGTAAAGAGTGGTGCTCAACACCGGTTTGAAGAAAGGTGCCCAACACCGATTTCAAGAGTGGTGCCCAACAATGGTTTGAAGAGTGGTGCCCAACACCAGTCTGAAGAGTGGTGCCCACCACCGGTTTGAAGAGTTACCCAATACCGGCTTGAAGAGTGGTGCCCAACACCGATCTGAACAGAGGAGCCAAACATCGCTTTGAAAAGAGGTGCCCAACACCGGTTTGAAGAGAAGTGCCCAACACCGCTTTGAAGAGAGGTGCCCAACACCGCTTTGAAGAGGGGTGCCCAATACCGGTTTGAAGAGAGGTGCCCAACACCGCTTTGAAGAGAGGTGCCCAACACCGGTTTGAAGAGTGGTACCCAGCACCGGTTTGAAGAGTGGTGCCCAACACCCGTTTGAAGAGAGGTGCCTAACACTGGTTAGAAATTGGTGCTCAACACCAGTTTGAAGAGTGGTGCTCAACACCGGTTTAAAGAGAGGTGCTCAACACCGGTTTGAAGAGAGGTGCCTAATACCCGTTTGAAGAGAGGGGCTCAACAATGGTTTGAAGGGTGGCTGGTGCTCGACACCGGTTTGAAGAGAGGGGCTCAACATCGGTTTGAAGAGTCGTGCCCACCACCGGTTTGAAAAGTGGTGCTCATCACCAGGTTGAAGAGTGGTGCTCGACACTGTTTTGAAGAGTGGTGCTCACCACCGGTTTGAAGAGTGGTGCCCAACAACGGTTTGAAGAATGTTGCTCAACACCTATTTCAAGAGAGGTGCTTAACACTAGTTTGAAGAGTAGTGCTCGACACCGGCTCGAAGAGTGGTGCTCGACAGCAGTTTGAAGAGAGGTACTCAACACCGGTTTTAAGAGTGGCGCTCAACACCAGTTTGAAGAGTAGTGCTCGACAGCAATTTGAAGAAAGGTGCCCAACACCGGTTTGGAGTGGTGTTCAACACCCGTTTGAAGAGAGGTGCTCAACACCTGTTTGAAGAATGGTGCTCAACACCCGTTTGAAGAGAGGTGCTCGACACAGTTTTGAAGAGTGGTGCTCACCACCGGTTTGAAGAGTGGTACCTAACACCGGTTTGAAGAGATATGCCCAACATCGGTCTGAGGAGTGGTGCTCAATACCCGTTTCAAGAGAGGTGCTCATCTCTGGTTTGAAGAGTGGTGCTCAACACCCATTAGAAGAGAGGTGCTCAACACCGGTTTGAAGAGTGGTGATCGACATCGGCTTGAAGAGTGGTGCTCGACAACAGTTTGAAGAGAGGTGCTCAAATCCAATTTGAAGAGTGGTGCTGAACACCGGTTTGAGGAGTGGTGCTCAACACCCGGTCGAAAAGAGGTGCTCAACACCGGTTGGAAGAGTGGTGTTGATCACCCTTTGAAGACAGGTGCTCGACACCTGTTTGAAGAGTGGTGCTCATCACCCGTTTGAAGAGAGGTGCTCGACACCGGTTTGAAGAGTGGAGCTCAACACCGGTTTGAAGAGTGGTGCTCAACACCGGTTTGTAGAGTGGTGCCCAATACCGGTTTGAAGAGTAAGTGCTCGACACCAGTTTGATGAGTGGTGCTTAACACCAGTGTGAAGAGCGGAGCTCACCGCCAGTTTTAAGAGTGATGTTCAACATCAGTTTGAAGACCTTTGCTTAACATCAGTTTGATGAGTGATGCTTAACAGCAGTTTGAAGAGTGGTGCTCAACACCAGTTTGAAAAAAGTGCTCAACAACAGTCTGAAGAGTGGTGCTTAGCACCAGTTTGAAGAGTGGAGCTCAACACCGGTTTGAAGAGTGGTGCTCAACACCGGTTTGAAGAAGAATGGTGCTCAACACTTGTTCGAAGAGTGCTGCTTAACACCATTTTGAAGGGTTGTGCTCAGCTTCAGTTTGATGCGAGGTGCTCAACACCGGTTTAAAGAGAAATTATTAGCATTAGTTTAAAGACAGACGCTCATCACAGTTTGAAGAAAAATGCTGAACTTCGGGTTGAAGAGAGGTGCTCAGTACCAGTTTTAGTGATTAGCTACCTCGTGACAAAAATATATATGTTTTTCTTAATAATGGAGAGAATGGTACCTAACTATTACATCCTTAGGTTAACTGAGATTACTATTATTATATCCCAAAAGTAAAGAAATATTACACAAAACAAATGATGTAGATATTGCCATCCTCTGACTGAAATGATCTCTAACTGAGCCTGAAATATAAGATGGCTGATATGAAAGTAAATGGGGTGAATAAAAATAAAGTCTAAAAGTACTTTGCTGACACTGATCGATAAATTTTGACTTATTTTATGAATCGGAGATGAAAATGAACATGAAAATGACCTTGAAAACAATTGATTGGCTACGCTTTCCAAGAAAAATTCACTTTCTTACGTCATATATATATTACACAATTGGTGACACAGGGTACTGTCACTGGATTACGTGGAATAAGCGCGACGCCTCTTCCCCTGTCGCCTGTGTACAACTCCTTGCTCATCTCATGTTACCGTCCAGCAGCAGTCCGCTAACATGGCTGAACTCCATTTGCCCTGGTACCGTTTCTCTTTCGTCGAGACGTCTTGATGGAAACGTTCACCGTGCTCATCGCTCACTGCGAGGAACGAAATCCAGGTGATAGTGGAGAAAATACATATTTTATGATATACTTCAGCCCATTTTCTGATAGGATGACAATATGTTTTCCACAAGTTCCTTGTAGTTGTCAGCCTTGATATTTCCAAGGAATTTGGTTGCTACCAGCCGGAAAGCATTCTACGCTGTCGATTCGCCACCACTGAGGGAGCGGTCGAACTGCTCGTCTCTGAAGAGCCTGTGCATCTGTGGACCGACGAAAACACCCTCCTTGATTTTCGCCTCACTGAGCCTTGGGAATTTTCCACCGAGGTACCTGAACGCTTGCCTAATTTTGTCCATAACCTTAGCAAAGTTCTTGATGAGGCCCAGTTTGATGTGCAGAGGCTGTAGCAAAATTTTGCTGGATTCTACCAGCGGTTGGTGCTGGACGTTCTTCGTTTCTGGCTCCAGCGACTGTCGGGAAGCCCAGTCCCTTTTGTTTCATTGGGAAGTCTTTGGTGGACCGTTCCATTCACACAGGAAAGAGCAAAACTTCGTGTAGCCCTACTGCAGTCCAAGCAAGAGAGCAAAAGCCTTCAAATCGACACATAGCTGCCATTGGTATTTCTTGTAGTTTATGCAGTTCAAAAAATGCATCATGTTGTTAAATGATTTCTTCACATGGACTGCATAACCAACTGAAATTGACGGCAACACATTGCCATCATGCAGCAGAACAGCTTTTAGACTCTACTGTCATGAGTCTATGAACAATCCCCACTCCTCAGCGTTATGATTAATATTGAGGACTGCTATCGGAACATCTACATCGTTGCGGGTGACGAAATTTATTTCATCTAAAAGAATGCAGCTAAATCTTTCTGGCGGGCACGAAACACAGACGGTCACATTTTCCTCAAGGATATTCCAGTATTGCAGCCTCGAGCCCACGTTTTGCCTTATTCTTCGACAGCTCCAGGTCTCTGACGAGGTCGGTTTATTCATTCTGCGTGATCCAGTGTGGTTTAGCAGATGTCACAATAGGTGCAAAATCAGGATCTCTTGATGGTGATAGCTCACATGTTTCACAAATCTCATCCATTTCGTCCTCTTATTCCAGGGAAAACGAGTCTAGGGGTTCCAGAACGGGAAGTCCTTCATTGTGGGATAGCGGGCGCATAGCAGCTAGTATATTAGGATAGCTTAAGGCCCACTTTTTCTTCTTGAAATTACCTTGCCGGACTGGAGGCACCATGCAGAAGTAACAATCACTGACATGATTTGTCGGCTCCCTCCACACCATGGACACATCCACAGGAATCGATCGCCTTTTAGGACTCAACCAGCTGCGAAGGTTTGTTACACGAGCCAAAGTAATGATTGTTGGCTTTTCTGACATTCAGGGTTATGGCACGCTTCTGTGATGCAAAAGTCACCTCTCCACAAACATAACAGAGGTTATCGGCACTGTTTATCTACTTACGAGAAACTCTTCTTGAAGCTCGGCAAAGAAATCATTGAACAGTCAGTCACACGTCATCCTTCGTACAACCGGAGCAGTACATTTCAGCAGAATGACTGAAAACGAGCACACGGCAGTGCAAGACACAGCTAGTATTGTATTTTATTTGTAAAAAGAAATTAACTTGCACACTGATTACAATATCTAAGCCAACTCCAACTCGAATATATACTTAGGGATACGAAGCAACTGCATGACAGGAGCATGACACGAACAGAAACATCGAGGTACGAAAAGAGACTAAGAAACGTTTGCAACATGTGTAGACTGGACTAATCCCCTGAAGGAAATGAAAAGCATTGTATCGTCCACTTTCCGTGCTAGATCTTAACTCAAAGCCACACAGCGCAAAAACCAGTGCAAGCCGTCTATACAGGAACCCAACACGTATCTTCAAAACTGCAGCAATGAACAACTTTAAGCGTCATATTCGTGCTCAGCGCTCCAGGATTAGTAGAGATTTGCTACATTAATTTCCGAAACATTTCAGCTGTTGATGTCAGTGTACATTAATAGAAACAGTTGATCTGTCGAGAGGATCCCTGTAACCCTTCCAGTAATACTGACAAATATCCATCACCGTCTTCATGTTGGACATTTCACTCACAAAAATTAGCCATGATCGACGCTTTAAAGAGGGAGAAAAAGGAAAGCAATCTAAATTCTGAGGTGAAGAAATTACGTTTCAGAAGGGGCAGACTTATTATAAGCAAAGGAATGGTAAGAAAATTATGGCAAGGTAAGAAGTAAGAAAGAGGGGGTTAGCTCTATATTTCATGTAGGAATAGGGCTTTCCTCGTCCGTTTCCTGGCGCAACCTCGTTAAAGCGGGAAACGGCGACCAAGTATAATGATAATTACAAAAACATTGATATATATAATCACTTACCGAGTATGTGACTGGGGGTCAATGAAGGCTCAGTAAGTCTAGGACGGGGTCGACAGATTCAAAAGTCTAGGAATCCCTGAGCAATATGATATGTAGGACAGATGAAACACCCTTTAATTCTTCCCACTCAAAGTCCCATATCCTCTTAGCCTTTACTTACACGAACCTAATATTTTCAATTTTCTTTTTCTAAAAGCGTCTACAGTTTTCGTCCTCTCATATTCATCATTTATTCCTCTCGCTTTCCATATTGAATCCCACTTCTTGTCGAGAGCACTTGCATGCACGCCGCTTTCATTCAAAGCCGCATGCATCTTTTATGGGCATATTGGCAGAGCTAGGGTCCTCAGCCCCAACCTCGCAGGAAAACAAAAAGGGCAGGAATGTCCAGCTCCCATTTTTTAGTCCAATAATTTTTCCATTGCTATTGATGAACTTCCCGGTTTTCCTTTGACATTGCCGTATGGAGACCTACAAACAATTCAATGTTCTCCTTTGTCATACGAAACATTTTTTGCTACATATTATAATCATTCTGCTGTACAATCTTTGCGACATGCCTTATGATGATGTCTCATATAACGCGTCCTATGTACAAGCAGCCATTACATACTCAATAAACAATCGATGCAACACAGAATAACCCATTGACATATACAGTTGTTCCTGCAGCACAGTTTGAACCATTTCTATGTAGAGCTGTCCCTGCAACACTGTTTTAACCACTGCTACGTAGAGCCGTCCCTGCAATGCACCACCAGCAGTATTATCATATATCAGATGTCTGGTGCTTTGAAACTGTTCAGCCAGCTTAATCCCTATCTGCATTTAAATTTAAGTTAAGCACTCATTTGACCCGACGGCTGTTTGTAGCGTGAAGTAGGGCGTCCATGGATACAGGGAACTGTCATGTAAATGCAATGAGAGTGTTTTGAATTAATCAGGAGAACACTTTATTAGTATGGAGATAAAATGTAGATAAACTACAGTTTATGTCTGCTGTTGTTATAGACAAAATCACACTCGGACGAACGTGACAGTCTGGCATGCATATAGTATGATCTTGTACTCTGGAAGGGCTACGAGCTCGGAACTGAACGGATTATTGTTAAGCAAATTTACATGACGTAATCTTTGTCCTTTTTGTTGCATGTAAATCAGGAATGAGTCTTTATCCCTTATAACTGTATCATAAAAGCTGATATTGCTACATGTGTGATTCTTTTAAATTGCCTTCCACTTCACGTATACATATGTACATATACAGGCTAGTTTGTTATGTATGGCTTAGGTGTACTAACTGCCAGGGATACTGAGGACGACAAGTTATAACCACCATCGAAACATCTTGAGCAACTCATTCAGGTTTTCAAACTAATAACACCCCCACTGCTTCTCTCTCTCTCTCTCTCTCGCTCGCTCTGTCTCTCTCTCTCTCTCTCTCTCTCTCTGTATATATATATATATATATATATATATATATATATATGTGTGTGTGTGTGTGTGTGTGTATCTTTCTGTTAATGTATCTATCTATCTTCCTATCTTTCTATCTGTCTTTCTGTCTATCCATCTATCTATCTATCTATCTATCAATATGTACTGTATGTCTGTTTGTCTGTCAGTGCATCTATCTATTTATCTATCTATCTGTCTATCTGCCTTTATCCATGAATCTTTCTCAGTACTTTGCTCTGACGGATTGGAAGGGCTCTAGCATCGATTCGTCTTCACTGCATTCCATTGCGATTCCCTGCTGCATTCTCTCATGTATTTCTCAGCGGAGTCCACGCTCCCGCTCTGCATTGCTTTGTATTCCTCCCCGTGCTTGTATGTATTCCTTGGCATTCCTTCGCGTTTCTGCGCATTTTCTTCTGTTTCTGCGCATGCCTTTGTGCTTTCGTTCACTCTTTTTTGTGTTTCTGTGCATTCCTGTACTTATGTGCATTCCTTTGTATTTCTGTGCATTGCCTTGTATTTCTATGCATTCCTTGTATTTCAGTGCATTCCTCTGTATTTTTGTGCATTCCTCGTATTTCATTGCATTCCTTTGTATTTATGTGCATTCCTCTGTATTTTTGTGCATTCCTTTGTATGTCTGAGCATCCCTTTGTATTTCTGTGCATTCCCTTGTACTTTTATGCATTCCTTTATATTATGTGCATTCCTCTGTATACCTGAGCATTTCTTGTACACCTCTTCATTCTTTTGCATTCTTCTTCATTCGTATTGTTTTTCTCATTCTTGCATATATGTATATGTTGGTATGTATATGTATGTATTGTGCATATATGTGCATGTATGTATATATGTGTGTATGTG